>WYDF02010252.1:0-10440 GCA_009867245.2 Adranes taylori
ATCAGATAAAATCAGATAAAATCAGATAAAATCAGATAAAATCAGATAAAATCAGATAAAATCAGATAAAATCAGATGAAATCAGATAAAATCAGATAAAATCAGATAAAATCAGATAAAATCAAATAAAATCAGATAAAATCAGATAAAATCAGATAAAATCAGATAAAATCAGATACAATCAGATCAAATCAGTTCATGCGCACATTGAACACCTGATAATACTATTGTAGGTAGGGCGTCGGCCTTGTACGCCAGACTGCTATTTTAGAAATTAGTCAAAAATAGAGTCATCAGCGATCGTAGGCCATGGCAAATCCGGTGATAAATACTGGGAAACATTGCGAAAATTAAAAGGTCCAACTTTTGTTTTATGCCAGATATAACAAAACGTATGGTTCACAGTATATGGAAGATGGGTGACAAATTAAATATGAGGAGCCCTTATATAACCATTATATAAAATATACGGTTTTTTTCCCTTTGATGTTTCTATTATTTTGTAATTATTTGGTACATCCATTTTAAAAACGCTTCTCAAATAAAAAATGCAATTCACAGTTATTTGTTTTGTTTCAGAAGAAAATAATTATTATTATTGTGTTTTTGCCAAAATCACATCAAACTTACTATTTTACCAATGTGAATTTAACAATTAACAAAAGTACCCGATACTACCAACTATGTTGCAATCATATTACTAAAAGAGTGGCGCAAGTCAGTCGATTGTTGTCCTTCCGGTCCTCAGTGGCTTACTGAGGGCTCAAGTAGCTTTCAGTTAGTGAGTTAATCAAGGTTCTGTTTCTCGCCGGGCATGTGTAATTAAACTTAATACTAATGAGTGAAACAGCATTAAAGATTTAACAAAACCGTATATTGCTCTTCTAGACAAAATAAACATAAAGAAATATATATTCAATTAAATCTCAATAATAATTAAATAAATGTCAAATTAAAGCAATGACGTAATAAAGCCGGTTAAATAAACAAAACAACAAAACCAAGCGGTTTAAATAAAACAATGCAAACGCAGTAATAATAATCAAAAAGCGATGCAAATGAATATAGCGGTACATGTCAAGCAATACGAAAGTGCGGTGATAAAATAATCAGACAGTAATTACAAACTGCCATCATGTATTTATATCATATTACAAAAAGAAGAGCGCAAGTCGGTCGATTGTCGATAAATTGGTGAGTATACGCCCAGCCGTAAGAGCGCAAAACGGCTGGGCGTAAGGCGGCCGACACCACGCTATAATCACAATGCTCAAAAAAGGTGTTTTTCACCATATTAACGTTAGGCAATTTAATATAGGGATCAATTGTAATTGACCATTGGGCTGAGCAATAAAAAAAAATAACAAATTGAGTTCATGTCAAATAATAAACATTTAAAAAATATACAAACACATTGTCTATTTGTTGTAATGGCTATGAATAATGTTGTCACATTATGCTGTCACATTCGTCATGATGTGCTGAATCTTATACTAGTCAGAATGCTCTCGTGGGGGAAAAGTACATTTAATAGGGGAAAAGTACACTTAACTGCCCCCACCCTCTACCCTCATTCTGTATCTTCCTGGGTTCGCTGCATTTGAATCATGTAGCGTTGGAAATTTAACAGAGATTACAGAAAGAATGAGATTATTCCACCCTAAAAACTGACGACAGCAATTAGTACGTAGCTCGATGTCGGTCAACATCAGATGTGACTTTTTCTCACTCTACTTTAAAAAAAATTTATTGTCTAATTATATTCTATATTCTATTTTAATAATTGTTTTCTAACTCAATTAATTTTTATGGAACATAAAAATAAAATGACTTCGAAAATAAGTTTTTGCGTCAGAACAAACATAAATATAACATTACAGTATTAATATTTATATTATTTGTCGAACAATATGCACTAAAATATTGTAAGTTAGATATAATTGAATAGAAAACAAATGTTCCTATTGAAAATATTCCATTTAAACGTAAACATGTCATAACGCCATTATTCTGTAGAATAAGGAAATTTCCATTTGCATTTGTATGTAGACGCGACTCTGACGTAAATTCCCAAAATTTGAGTCGTATTCACAACACATTTTACATTTTGGTTATATTAGTAATAATTTTTTTAAAATATTATATAAACAGTTTATATATTTGCCCCAAAAATTCATGCTATAAATATGAAGTTTTGCACATTTAGTCTTTTGAATTGTACATCTAATGGAATTAGTCCCATTTCCCTATCCCCAACAGAACGCGGCGTTGCAGCGTTTTAAATTAAAAAAAAACTATTGGAGATACCTCAGAAACTATAAAAGATACGATATTAAAATAAACATTATTGTATAGGCTTGTGACGAGCTCCCACTCGCGACGTTCCTAATAGGGAGTCCTAGCGATTTGTCATCAAATTGCGGAAACAAATATCTTAATATTTTAGAATTTTTCTATTCTCCGAAAACATGATGCTCGAGCGCCAGGTCAGTTTAACGTGAGACCGCACGCTGGAACAGATGCTGTTGTCCCTCTGGTCCTCTGAGTGGCTTACTGAGGGCTCAAGTAGCTTTCAGTTGGTGAGTAAATCAAGGTTCTTGTTCTTGCTGGGCAGCTGTAAATAAACTTAAACAGAGAAAAAAATATATATTCAATTAAATGTCAATAATAATCAAATAAATGCCAAATTAAAGCAATGATGTAATAAAGTCGGTTAAATAAACAAAACAACAAAACCAAGCGGTTTAAATAAA
Source organism: Adranes taylori (assembly GCA_009867245.2). NCBI lineage: Eukaryota > Metazoa > Arthropoda > Insecta > Coleoptera > Staphylinidae > Adranes > Adranes taylori. Next base: position 2,754 of record WYDF02010252.1, read on the forward strand.
ACAGTGTAAACGCAGTAATAATAATCAAAAAGCGGTGCAAATTAATATAGCGGTGCATGTAAAGCAATACGAAAGTGCGGTGATAAAATAATCAGACAATAACCATACGGAAAGCATGTAACGTGGGAGACAATAATACAACGAGAGGGCGGGGGCAAAATCTATATACACAACTACGGGAGGGCGGTTAAATCTCAATACACTATATGGATAACGGACAGGGCGAGAATACTTGCAGATCGCTATTAGTTACAATCACACTCTCGTGAACGTATGTGCAACTGTAGCGTGGGCCACTGAAACTAATCGTCAGTATAAATAAGCTTGTGGTTTTTTAACTCCGATTCCTGTCTAAAACTACAATCGCATTCTAAATATTTGTATGGTCTTTTGACAGTATGAATAAGCTTGTGGATATTTAAATTGGGTTTATGACGAAAACTAGAATCACATTCTGAACATGTCTATGGTTTTTTTGCCAGCATGAATAAATTTGTGTCTATTTAAATAGGATTTCTGTCTAAAACCAAATCGCATTCTAAACATTTGCATGGTGTTTGTTAGTATAAATAGACATAATCTTTTTATATCCGACTTCCGTCTAAAACTAGAATGGCATTCTAAACATTAGTATGGTTTTTTGTAAGAATGTTGGTAGCTTCGTGTATTACAGGAAAACTCAAAGGAATCAAACTTACACTGCTAGAAGCGCTCGAAATAAACAAACAAATGAAAACACCAAAGAACAAATGCCTAAACGATCAACTATATCTATAAGAAACTCCAATATTCATGTGCCTGGATAGAAACAATCGCACTCCTATAAAAACAATTGTAACATAGAAATAATCAAATAACCAACAACTCAACCAACAGAGAGAAGCAAATAACAACTTGAAAGCGCACATTTATATTCGTAATAATATATTAACATATATGCATCCAACAACACAAAACAAATGATATAAAATGACAACGGCAGTAAACAACCTACACAATAAACAAATATAATTCCTGATTTCTGAAGTTACTGATAATAAATTGAAACACCAATAATCTACATTTTCCAATAATAAAACTAACAAAAACATGCAATTGTAGTAATATATACATAGAAACAATTATAACCTCTCGCAAACATAACAAATTTTGCAATGTCATACTCTATATATAATTATCATCTTAAAACTGCTTTTATAATTTAATTTATTTTTTATTTCTTCCATAACTAAAGAACCTGAAGATGCTATAAATCGAAACCGGTCGTTATAAATAAAACGGGAAGTATAAAACTCTTTTAATGATTTTATTCAACCTTATGGATCAACAAATTTTATGATAAATTAAAATTATTACAATGAAAAATTGGAGCATTTCCACTATTCCTTATGAATTGAGCTCAAATTCTAAATAACAACTATGGACCGTTATACCAAATTTTGCTAAAATTGATTGAGTAAATCTTGAGATATTCGTTCACCATATACATGTACTTAGTGCATGAGTATATGTTTTTCGGACGCCCTGCTGCTCTTTGGATTCCATGAATACTAGAAAACCAGCAGGAAATCAATCTCATTCATAGCTTGCTTAAGTTATCATCTCTTTCTTTACTCTCCGAGCAAATTGAATGTTGGTCAACTGACGAAGGTTGCTATTGCACCTGTTTTGTTTGTTGCTCACATTAAATTACCACCTCTAAAGAGACAAACTAGTTCCCGGGCTCTTATCGACTTTTCGTTTATTATATTTGTATTATAATTTCTATGCTATGTATTATATCATTAATTGTTAAAATTTGTTGTTGAATTCAAAGTTATTTTAATTTAATTTGGTTTCGAGAATATTTAACGTTTTTATTTTATTAAAAATAAATAAATAAAGATTGTTACCGCTACAATACTAAATATTCTCATAGACTTTCTTAATTTTTGTATAAGTTTTATTACAGTGTGTTGTACATAATAACCAAGTGTAATAATTCCAAATTAATTTATATACGTACATTATTTTATTATTTTAAAATGTATCGTCTATTTATTATATTATTTTAAATAATTGATATGACATGGGAAAAAACGTCCAATATTGATTTAATCAGGACATTAAATATAGAAAATTATTCTTAAATCAAATGACGTAAAAGAGCTAACAAATTTGTTTATTATGGTAAAATATTTACAGCATAACAAACGTTCTATGAACAAATTACACATTTAAAATTATAAAAAACTAGATAACTGGTTCACATGCGTTGTATATAGATAAAATTAATGTTTAAATGTATAATTTACATGCAATTACTTTCTGCATAATAATATACAGGCAGTCCTTGAAATCAGCAAGTGTTGTTCATTGGTTCCTCTGTTGGTTGTGTTGTTGGCTATTTTGATTATTTCTATTTTACGATAGTTTTATAGCAGTGTGATTATTTCTATTCACCCTCATGGTACATGCATATTGGAATTTCCATTAGTGCATGTTTAGTTCCTTTGGGTTTTTTCGCGTTATACGCGAAGCTTCAATATACTGGCAAAAATACAATACAATTAGAATGCGATTCTAGTTTTAGGTGAAAATCGGATATAATTAGGCACAAGCTTATTCATACTGACAAAAATCATGCAAATGCTTAGAATGCGAGTCTGTTAATAAAAGATATTTGTTAAGAAAGCAATTAGTTAATAAAGAGATTATCTGTTTAGATTTACTTGTGTGAGTTTGAACTAACCCCACGTCCATCCAGCAGTGCTCCAAGTAGTTAGACTACCCTCTAATAACGAACCGCGAAAGTGTAAAATAACTACCCTTTTATTTAGAAATATTGAATTGTCTTCCATCGTTAAGAAATTATACTTGTTTACTTTTGTTAGGTACTATAAGCTAATAATTTGCTTTAATGAACCTTGTCAATTTTATCCATTAAGGAGTCATAAGAAAATGGGCAGAAACCCACGAATAAGCAACAATGTCAATAGCAAGGAATGTGATTTAGACAGAAATCGCATTTAAATAGATACAAGTTTACTCATGCTGGTAAAAAGCCATAGAAATATTTAGAATGTGATTCTAGTTTAGACAGAAATTCAATGTAAATATCTTCAAGCTTATTCATACTGGCAAAACAGACCATACAAACGTTTAGGATGTGCTTCTAGTTTTAGACTGAAATCGGATATAAGTTAACAGAACCATATTCATACTGACAAAAACTATACAAATGCTTAGAATGCGATTCTGGCTTTAAAGAGAAATCCAATTTAAATATCCACAAGCTTATTCATACTGGCAAAAGACGATACAAATGTTTAGGATGCGATTCTAATTTTAGATGGAAATCGGATATAAATAGACACTGCCTTATTCCTTTGACAAAAAACCATGCAAATGCTTAGAATGCGATTGTGGCGTACTCCAATAATATGTCTTAAAAACGTGATACATGTTTCAGACCACGGGCGTAGGTAAGGGAGGGTTAGGGGGTTTGTTTTCGGAACATTATCTTTATTGATGATTTGAAAAATTCAATTTTATTATTCGTTTGTAACATTGTGAAGGGTTTCTGAATAGATTCTTTTTTCAAATGACATCTATTAGGCGTTCTTGCACTATTTGTAACTATCTTTAAAAAAGAATGAATAAACATTGTTAACAACGTAAACATCACACATGTCAAGGGCTTGCTGTATACTCTTACACATAAATATTAAATACCCGGTTGAAACAATTGCCTTATTTTAAAATATTACGCATCGTTAATTTAGTAATAATTATTGTTGGGAATTTTTTTAACAGATTGCAATAAACATCACGAATATTATAATTAATTACTGTTTACAAAATGACGAATCATTGTTTATAGCATGTTTTACACGCTGTTGTTTTTTTTTTGGTTAACCAAATTAAATATCTAGTTTCATTACGATGAGTTTTTTTGCAATCATTAATAACAATAGTTTCTCTTAAAAAAATTATGAAATTGGATGAGTATCAATGAATGTACGGGGGGCAGTCGCAACAGCCCGTTGTTTTTTATTGTCATGGGCGCAACAAGACTTCCATCAATTAACAATATTCAATTCGTTATCACGCCACAAGTTCTTCCATGATATGAAACGTACTTATTTATAAATAAAAGCCATATAACGAGCATCTTAATAAATGCTGCTAATGCTTCATTTCGGAGTCGCGTTATTTCGCCGGAACACAGATTTTTTTTAAGGACTTCAAAGCCATGCTGTTTTGATAGTCTTGTAATTTTGAAGGCTACTTCTTCAGATCTTAGCTTGAGATTTAATTAATATAATAAATTGAAATTAAAAAAGAAAAGAAACATCTTCAAATTAACAATTATTATTTTGGGTTTATTGTTCTATTTACCTAGATAATTTTTATATATCAATATTTGCCAATAACTAATTGTTAGATTCTAAAATTATTTTTATCCAAATTGCGTTTGTTAACTTTCATTCATTTCTTTAAAGCATTATGATTCTTTTATATAAAAATTCTTTTATATAAAGACTTTTGGATGACTATTTTGATTAATAAATTCTTGTACTCTGATGAGGAGGCAATTGTGTAAAATAAATTAACTTGTTGGTTATTTTGATTACATGAATATTGGAGTTTCTTGTAGATATAGTTGATCGCTTCCAATGGTCGACAGAAATCCAATTTAAATATCCACAAGCTTATTCATACTGGCAAAAGACCATACAAATGTTTAGAATGCGATTGTAGTTTTAGACAGAAATCGGATGTAGATACAAGGTTATTCATGCTGGCCAAAAAACCGTACAAATGTTTAGAGTGCGATTCTAGTTTTGGTCAGAAATCGCTGTAAAATAACGACAAGATTCTTCATACTGATAAAAACCATAGCAATGTTTAGAATGCGATTATAGACGAAAATCGGATTAATTGATTTCTTTAAAGCACTATTATTGTTTCATATAAAAATTATATAAGAAACCATTAAAAAAAATTTTTTGCCATTAAGGCAATTGTGTAATTTATATCAATGTTGTTGGTTATTTTGATTATTTCTATTTTACGATAGTTTTATAAGAGTGTGATTGTTTCTATTTAGGTATTTGAATATTGGTGTTTCTTGTAGAAACAGTGATCGTTTAGGCATTTGTTTCTTGGTGTTTTCATTACTTTGTCTATTTCGAGTTCTTCTAGTACTATTACTATTGGCTCTTTGTAAGTTTAATTCCTATGGGCTCTTTGTGTAATACACGAAGCTATCAACATATTGGCAGAAAATCATACAAATGTTTAGAAGGCGGAAATCGGATATAAATAGACACAAACTTATTCATACTGATAAAAACCATCCAAATGCTTAGAATGCGATTCCGGGTTTAGACAGAAATCACATTTAAATAAACACAATGTTTATTGATGCTGGCAACAAACCATAGAAATGTTTGGAATGATTATTTCGTTTTAGACAGAAATCCAATTTAAATATCCGCAAATCACCATACAAATGTTTAAGTTTAGAATACTGTTTAGACAGAAACCGGATATGGGTACAAGGTTTTTTATGCTGCCCAAAGACCATACACATGTTTAGAGTGCGATTCTAGTTTTAGACAGAAATCTCAGTTAAATAACGACAAAGTTATTCATACTGACAAAAAGCATACAAATGTTTAGAATGCGATTCTAGTTATAGATGGAAATCGGATTCATTCATTTCTTTAAAGCACTATTATTGTTTTATCTAAAAATTACATAAGAAACCATTAAAAAAACATTTTTTATAATTAAAATATTCTGATGACTGTTTTGATTAATAATTTCTTGTAGTATGCTGATGAGGCAATTGTGGACCTCGAAACGCTTTACTGATTGTATTTGTTAATAAAATAAATGTTTTATATTTTGGAGTTAAGAGTTCTGTGATTTTATTTAATCAATTATATACCATATTAATTAAAAGATTAAAGCTTTTCTTATTACAACTCTAAATCTTTCAACTAGATGCTTTGAATTATTAAAATTTGCTAGGCTAAGATAAGGATGCAATTAAAAATAATTTATGATTATTTTGTTATCAGAATTTTGTTTTGTTTACATTTTGTAAACTTTCCTGATAAAAGTTTATTTTTATTTGTATCAATATGGTAAAATACTTATTCGATCTACGTCATTTTTGTTTTGATTAATAGTTTCAAAATATTTTAAAAATTTGAAAATAATACTTTATGATTACAAATGAGATTTTCCATAAACAAGAATATCACGTGTTAACAAATATTTCTAGATTGAAAATTTTCTTATCTTTTCAAATTATATTTAATTACTAAAAAATTCTAAGTATACAAATTCTATAAAAATTTTCTAGGCATTTTAAAGTAAGTAGAAACATGTTTTGGTATATATTAAATGTATGAGGTATAGGTATTGAGTAATCAACATTTTAACACAAAACGTAATTATATTTCACCTTCAATCAGTAGGAAAACTTACAAAAAGAATTGCTATATGGGTAATACCGCTCCTGCAAAGGGGTAATGACACTCAAACCTGCTTTTTAGAAATATTACAATTGAGGTCCATTTTTATTAACAAATACTACAGAGATCAATTTTGAACAACTAAACCTAAGTCTATAATCACAGTTGAGCATCATTAAGTAATTTTAGTTACATAAATCACATATGTATCCATCTGGAGAATCGCATCCAGAGCATATTGCATGAGACCACAATCCGCATGTGGTACAGTGATACCACATTTCATTGTTTCTTCACAATTCTTCGCAAAGATTGCATTTAGTATATTCTTCAGCGTCCACGCTCAATTCATCATTACTGTCATCGTCGCACACATTTCGGTTTTGATCATCATCCTAAATCATTGAATAACTTTGCGTTCTTATTCTTATTATTTCCTGCTTTTTAGTTTTTGTTTGATCTTGTTTTTTCCAGTATTTTCTTTTCTCTTCTTTTGACCTGGTTTTGAAGATGGGTCAATAGTTGGAGTCGTTCCTATATTACCGAAAGGTATGAGTAGGCTTGTCGGTTCGTCTTTTGTCAGTATGGATAAGCTTCTGATTATTTAAATGAAATTTCTGCCTAGAACTAGAATCGCACTGCAAACACTTGTGTGTTTTTAGGTAATATGAATAAGCTTGTGTTTATTTAAATGCCATTTCTGTCTAAAACTAGAATCGCAATGCAAACATTTGTATGGGTTTTTGCCAGTATGAATAACCTTGTGTTGAGTATTACTAAGCTTATAACTTTTTGTATTTAATTTCTATCTGAAACTAGAATCGCATTGTAGACATTTGTGTGATTATTGTCAATATCAATAAGCTTGTGAAGATTTAAATGCCATTTATGTCTAAAACTAGAATCGCACTGCAAACACTTGCAGTGCCGATAAGCTTGTGTTTATTTAAAATATCTACTGTTTGTCCTGGTTTTTTTGCCAGTATAAATAATCTTTCATTTAAATGACATTTAAGTTTGAAAGTAGACTCGCATTCTAAACATTTGTATGGTTTTTCGTCAGCATCAGTAAGATTATGTCTTGTTAAATTTCATTCCTTTCTGAAACTAGAATCGTATTGTAAACATTTGTGTGGTTTCTTGTCAATATCAATAAGCTTGTGATTATTTAAATGTGATTTCTATCTAAAAGTAGAATCGCACTGCAAACACTTGTA
>WYDF02010263.1:0-13687 GCA_009867245.2 Adranes taylori
TGTTTTGGTTTTATGCGATTTTAGAAAATTACGGAATGTATCCCTACTTTTTCAAGGCAAGTAAAGTCTTTTTTAATACGAATATTTTATATGCGCTTTTCTGTAGAACGTATCCACCGCATAAAACGAGACCTTAGTGTACATGGCTTACGATCGCAATGTCATTGTATGTGCAAACTGACGAAATATATATAGAAAGTTATCGAAAGAAACGAGTTACTTTTGGGGTAAAAAGCAGTCCTTTTCTGCTAGCAAGCACTGTTCAATATGCAAAATGAGTCTGTGCTAGAGACTTCCTTCAATTCATTCCAAGTACGCTTCCAATCTTTGACCACGTGATCTATTATTGCTTGTGTCGTAGTTTTATAACTTAAACAAGTAAAAAGAGTTCAGTCGTGATTTGATCGTCTCAGTCGAAACACGTACACGCATTCAAAATGTTGCATAACTATATTATTGTAGATGGATAAGATTTTGATGTTCCAGAGTTTACGCCGAAATAATGCAGTGTACTGAATCCAACTCAATCTGTTGTTAAACCTTATAGTCTTCTTAAACCTGTCAGATCATAGTATCATCTAGCGGTGCTAAAAGACCATAAGGATACTGCTGCGTTATTGCAACAATCATTTTACGCTGATAATTTAGTAATCAACGTAGATGTACCTGAAATAGCGAATAGGGTGTTACTTGAATCTATAATGAATCATAATGAACAAGGCAAACATGAATTTTCGAAAATGGAATTGCAATGATCCAGATATGAAATACTTAAGATCTAAATGAGAAAAGACTCAAACAGAATATGTTAAGGTTCTTGGAATTATGTGGAATACAGTACATGGATAATACATTGAATGTAGATTTAGATTCGTCTTTGAAATTGATCGAAATCAATACAAATGGAATAAAGCGCAATATTTTGCAAAGCATCGCAAGGATAAATGATCATATAGCAGTATTAAACCCATTCTCAATAACTGCAAAAATATTAATGCAGAAAATCTGGAAGGCAGGAATATCTTGGAATGAAATTTTGGGAGACGAGCATCACACTGTTTGGAAAAATTGGTGTGACCGAGAAGAAATCTTAACAAACTAGATATTTTTGCAGACGAAAGTATAAGTGCATATCGAGTACTGGCATTCGTCAAAAATATCACTGGCACCATAGTACATACACCATTGTTATATCGATATGCAAAGAGTAGAGTTACTCCATTAAATGAACAGAAAACACCTTCGCTTACTTATATTACCGAAGTTGGAATCGAGAGCTGCACTTAAAACTGCTAGAATACAACACTATATCCAAGAAAATGTTGAACGTTTCCAAACAACATATTTATGATCGGATTCGCAAATTGGTTAAATTGGGTGCACAGTGATCACACAAATTATACAACGTACGTGTCTAATAGAGTAAAATAAATTCAAGAGTTAACTCATAATTGCATTTGGAAACATTGTGCTGGTATTTCCAATCCTACAGACTTATTAACATGTGGCATTTCTGCGAGATTATTGTTAGAATCAAAATTATAGATAGCTGAGCCGGAATGGTTACGAGAATCAGTTAGTATTGAAGAAGTGAGAGTAATAGATTCAGATATATCCATTGAAGAAACTAATTTAATATGTCTTACAACAGAAGTTACAGTTAATGAAATCAAAGCCAGTATACAAAGCAGACCCATTTCGTACGTTAGTGATAAGTTTGATTCAGTTCAATCATTATATCCACCGAATTTCCTAATGGGACGCACTTGTAATACTATTGAAATCCCAAATAAACCTTTGAGGAATTCCATTATTTAGTTCTGGATGGAACGGGAACAACTTTCAGCCATGTTTTGGAAGAAATGAACCGACACATATTTGTCGGTGAATTTTCTAATGGGACGTGCATTTAACCCTATTGAAATCCAAAATAACCCTTCCAGGAATTCTATAGTTCAGCCCTGGAAGGAACGGGAAAAACTTTCAGCTATGTTTTGGAAGAAATGGATCGACGAATATTTGTTGCAATTGTGGGTGAGAATGTAGGGATTTCAAAAGGAATGACGAGAATGATAAAGGATATGTATGAAGGAGCGAAAGTAAGAGTGAGACTGAATGAGAAGGTATCAGGATGGTTTGAGACCAACAAAAAAATGAGAGATGGTTGTCCGTTGAGTGCTTCACTGTTCAACGATTACTTGGCGGATTTGGAGAAGGTTTTTGAGGAAAGGAACTTTCGAGCGTTCTAGGCTTAGACCCTTTGTTTTCCTTCTAATAGTACGAATATTTACAAAAGTAATGTATAACCTCAAATTTGCAATTTTACATACCCTAGCAATTTTTTCTTTATCGTCGCTAAAAGCTCAAGTTCTGTTCTTTTTCTTGTCCCTACGGATACACTGACGAGATTCTCCATTCTATAGTTGCAAGAAGACAACGAAACAAAGAAAATCCGCAAACAATTTAAATTGTATTATCCACGTAAAAACATTAAAAATAATTAAATTTTGACTAGTTGAAAACAAGTTCCTGATATAGAGATACTGGAATGTATGAGGGAACGAAAGTAAGAGCCAGAGTAGGAGAGAACGTATCAGAATAGTTTGAAATAAATAGGAGAGTAAGGCATGGTTTTTCAATGAGTGAGCCATGGTTTTACATGGCTCATTTGGAATAGGTGTTAAAAAATGGACAATCAAGGGAAGTAAATATAGGGAAAGAAAGATAGGGACCATGAGTTATGCAGATGATATAGTTTGGGTGATAGGTAGGAAATGCAAATTCGAATCCCCGATTCGAATAACACTCGAATACTATGGAGAATATTGAGATTCGATATTCGAATCTGAACATGGACAAATTTGAACCCTAACGTACGATTAGGTTAGGAAATACATTAAATTAAAAAAAATAGTTTAAAAATACGCCATTATGGGACTCGAACCTAAAACCCTAAGGTTACAAATTCAACTCCTTACCATTGCGCCCGCCACACTACTTGCAATTCGTAATTTGTTTTTCAGAATATATAAACAATAAACACACGAGTCACGACACTGATAATACAGGCAATCAGAGCTGCCCTCAGAACTCAAAACAAAACTTCTAGGGCTATAAAAATTGTAGTTAAGGTTGGACTCACTTTCTGAGGGAGGTAAAAGGGAACAAGTCGAAGTGCAAAATCTGTCTACAGGTTCTTCAATCACACGGAAGTACTATGTGCCTTCGTAAACATCATCAAATGAAGCATAACATAACTGATGAAGTTCGGGACACCGCAAAAAAAAAGGATAAGGTATGTACCTTATCCATTTTAAACTTCATACTTTGAACTTCATACCTTTTTATGAATAGAACGAAATGCTGTATCTACCATTATGTAATTTAATTAACAAAATGTAATTATTATTGTATTCTCATTATTATGTACAGAAAAACAACCTCATGTAACCTATGACTACGGAGAAGCTAAACAATAATGACATGCTGGGTAAGGTTATTTCTCGCCTGGCTGCAAAAGATGGGATTCCATTCTCTACGTTTTGTACTTCCAAGGACCTCCGCCGTGCCCTTATATCAATAAATTTTCCTCAGAAACAAGTCCTACAAGAAAGTCCGATCACAATCAAGAATATCGTCATGAAATATTGAGTCAGACAGAAAAATTCAGAAGTCTTGGATTTTGGAACTGAAGATAGACGGTGTGAAATTTTAATTCGCTGTTGTGCTCGATGAATGGATATCAACTAGAACTACTGATGTTACGGCTGTAACTACTGATGGGACGAGCGTTATGGTCTGTATTGGGAAACTTGTACCAACAATACAACTATGCCTGGCACATTTTGGGGTAAGGCAAATTTGGGGAATCGATAAGAATGAGGATGAATATAATGGATGTGTGAGTTAGGAATATATTGATGTATGGGACTGAAGTGTGGGCGGTATGTGAAAGAGAAGAAGTGGAAAGAGTGCAAATAGGATGTATTAAGAGAATAATAGAAGTGAATATATCGAAGCTGTATGAGATTGTATTGCAGGAATGTAACAGATATAAATGTTGGGTGGCTAGATTACAAAAAATATCAAAGTTTGAGAGAAAGCTGGTTATAGATGAAAGTCACAGATTGGTGAAAATTATGTATCTGGTCGGAAAGAATGAGGTAAAAAAGGATAGATGTAGGAACTATTGGTTTCTGAGTAGAAAAAAGCATATAAAAGGATAGCGTGGTCGTTGAATGAATGGTACAATAGAATAAGGAATGGGAGAGGCATGAGTAATGAAGTGGAAGAGAGAATGAAAGATGTAGAAAAGCAACAACGAAATGAACGAATAAGAAATAACAAGAATAATAAAAGGTATAAATAAACAGGAGATTCAGATGTTGAAGCGAAAAGGGGGAAATAGATAGTGAATGGATGAGAGTAGGAAAATATGTAGAATATGTGAGGAAAAGTGGGAACACCAGGGGAAAAATGTAATGGAATAGAGCGGAATTGGGATGAGAAAAAATTAGCAGAGAATTGGATGGGGAGGGTAATTGGAAAGGAAAGGGAATGTGATTGGAGGGGTAATAGTTGGAATGCACCTTTCTTGGCGTTTGTATTGTAAGTATTTTGTTCTACGGAATGTATATTGATTTAATGTCTACACAGGTTTTAATTAATTATTGAGTAAATGAGAGGACAAAATAGAAGTTTTAGTTTGGGTTACATAATATTTTATGTAATTTATTGGTCCTTTACTTTTGTTGTTCGTTTGTTTGATTGTATTGTATTTTATATAGTATTATATTTTGCAAATCAATTATGCCAATAAAGGCTTACTATTATTGAAATACTTATGTAATTCTAACAGTACATGTACGAGAAAAAAAGTTGTAGAAGCAAATATTTTACGTTTTATGAAATCTGCATTAGTGCAAATTAATGAATAAAGGAACTCTATTAATTTGATCTTTCAAAGAGACTCAAACTGTTCCACCAAAATATTTCTATTTAGTTTTTAATTAGGACATAAATTTAACTAGATTAAATGTTTGCATACGCATAGGTTTACTATTTTAATACTGTCAAACAATAAGCTCACTAAAGAGGGCAAAATACTTAATAAAGCAACTATGCGTATAGGTGCTAACCAGCTGAGATCGAAATTAACTACTAAGCTAATTAAAACTTATGGAGATCGAACGTAAAATTACGAAATTGGTTATAAAAACGATGATCAACAACAAAATACAGCAACTTTCGGTTTATGAAACATAAAGTAAAACATCAAGTTTCCAGTATATTATGTTTAATTTGAACCCATTAAGCCGATACAAACGTATCTAAAATGCGTTAATAATTTCAGGTTTAAAGTTCGCATGAAATTTTCAGGTTGCATTTAAAAATAGAAAAGGTCTGCGTCTACGCATGCGTCTGCAACATTCTGGCATCTATCAAAAGTAGTATATGGTATTTAGCAATATCAACTAGTATACAGGTGAATTCGACATCCACTGAACTCCCCATGAATCCCCCGATGCCCGCGTTTGGCTTCGGCGTCAGGCAGTTACGCTACGCTCCGCTGTCCGATTGTTCACTTAGGTTTAGTCTGGCATACTTCGCAAGCCAGAGTAAACCTAAGATCACTTTGAATTCACCTCCCCATAAAACGCCTACCCATGAATCTCGAGATATCAAATGTGCCTACGACACGGACAGCTATCAAAAGTAGCATACGGTATTTAGCGATATCAACTAGTATACCGGCGAATTCGAGATCCACTGAACTCCACATGAATCCCCCGGTGCCCGTATTTGCCTTCGGCGTCAGGCAGTTACGCTACGCTCCGCTGTCCGATTGTTCACTTAGGTTTAGTCTGGCATACTTCGCAAGCCAGAGTAAACCTAAGATCACTTTGAATTCACCTCCCCATAAAACGCCTACCCATGAATCTCGAGATATCAAATGTGCCTACGACACGGACAGCTATCAAAAGTAGCATACGGTATTTAGCGATATCAACTAGTATACCGGCGAATTCGAGATCCACTGAACTCCACATGAATCCCCCGGTGCCCGTATTTGCCTTCGGCGTCAGGCAGTTACGCTACGCTCCGCTGTCCGATTGTTCACTTAGGTTTTGTCTGGCATACTTCGTAAGCCGGAGTAAACCTAAGATCACTTTGAATTCACTACCCCATAAAACGCCTACCGGTGAATTCGAGATCCACTTCGAGAATTCACCTCCGCATAAAACCCTCCGAATTCACCTACCCATGAATATGGAGATAAAATATGTGCCTACGACACGGACAGCTTCGCTGTCCGATATCAACAATGCAAAATCCTTCTTTCACGTGTAACCAGTTTTATAAACTGCTTTAAATTAAAACTCTAGCAATATACATGAATACAACTAACCTAAACATCATTAGTAGTTACCTGTTGTTAGAGGCCTGATTTCTTTTGAAATTGTGTTCAGAATGTACATATCTGGTCAAGTGTGTTATTTGTAAACTTAAGTTTAATTTGTTGAATTTTAGTAACATTATTTAGTATTAGGAATATTTTGCTATCTTTGTGGTATACTACATCACTTATAATTGCTGTTGTAGTTGATAACACCTTGATTCCAGTTATTTGAGGCTGGTTAGATGATTGTTTACATCAGTATTATGATTGAAAAGATAAACCGGATACCTGTTCTAGTTATAGCGAGTGCTACTACGGGCTAACATTGAAGGTTGCTTATTGGTACGATTTAATCAATTATCTTGTGTAAATTGGTTGTTTTTTGGAAGGATTGTTGTGGATGCGGTTTTTGACATTTTTGGCGATCAGCTGTTAGAAGTGTAACCGTAAATATAGATGCGGGATAGTCAGCAAGTCAGTGAGTGGTAAGGTAAAGTTCCACTTGAGTGGCTATTGTTAAATTGAATTGCCTATTGTGTAATTAACAGATTAGATGTGGTTATTGACATTTTTGCGATCAGCTGTTAGAAGTGTAACCGTAAATATAATTAAGAGATATTGTTGTTTATAGTAGCGACTATACGAAAGAGAGTAGTACAGCTGCCACTAGGTACGGGGAAATGGCCCGGGCGGGTATCTTCTCCACAAAGTCAGAAATGGTGTAACGCATAGGAAATGGTTCGGGTAGATGTCGCCCAGGTGGAACGTAGCAGACAGTCGGTACGCGACGCTACTATTTGTCGTCTGTCTGTGGTTAGGAACATTTGGTGCTAAAATTCGCACCATTGTAGAAGCAGGAGCGGATGGCAATGTTGTCAAATTTAATGCTGCTGGAGAAATAAGGTTCGATGATTGGTCGTTAGCTGACGTAAGTGTCAATAGCAAGATAGGGGAGGTAATAGTGGGGCTAAGCAGAGTTGGAGCGGCCAGATGTGAATTCACTCTCCTCCGAAAACTCGTGTCAAGAGCACGCCAATTTGGAGGCGTTTAAGTTTGCCAAGATCAGCATATCTTTGGCTAAGAATTATTAAAAAACAATTGGGAGTGGGGTATGGATATTAATAAGCCTCTAGGCCGAGTGGATGTTGAATGCCCGATTGGGTCAAAAATTGAGTTATTTTGGTTTAAAAAATGACGGCTAGAGTGTGGTTTGAAATTTATAGGCAAACACACTAAGGCGTAGCCCTTCCTCATCTGCGGCGGTTTCCGGTAGCAGTAAAATGTTCTGGAAATGTTCTAGGGTGCTCTGTTGAGTATTTCAATAAATTTTTGGAAGAAGCGGTCGACGTGGAGCTTGGTATGTAGCCATCTTGGGTCCATTAATCTCTCACGTGCCTCTGAAGGTCGGAGGCCAGCGTCGGCTAAGGCGTAAACAGCTATAGAATGTTCCCCAATTTCCGGATTGTGACATCGGTGGAACTCTTCTGCAGCCAGTCGTATGGATCACGTTGGAAATGCGTGGAGGACATCTTAGTTCAAAGCGTATAATTTATTCTTGATTTGTAATTTATTGGTTTGTAATTTGTATAATTTGTAATTTATTGGTTCCTTTAACTTCATTAACTGCTTAGAGTTGTTATATTACTTATATTTCTTCCCACGCCCGTAGATGGCGTGGGCTAAAATCAAAGGGGTGTTTTTGGTGATTTAAACTAGGGGTTTATTATAGGGGGGAGGGTTAAATTTTGGTATTTCATAATGGGTTGAAAAAGGGGGGTTTCGTTATTATGGAATTGGGTGTCATGGTAGGTTATTTAAGATAGGATTTTCTAAACACAGAGTTATGGAATAGGAGTGAGAGTCAAATTGTGTTATTGTAAAGCCACTGGAAGCTTCCAAGGGTTTAAGCTCATTTTTATAATTAAAACTTCACTTGTTGTAATCACATGCTTACTCAGATATTAATTGTATATTGCCTCTGTAGTTAAGGGAAATATTTATTGGTAAATATTTATTGGTAAATATTTGAAATAGAGTGGTGGCTTATTAATTGTTAATTGTAGTAAATTATTTTTGTGCTCTCCCACCCTATTATTTTATCAGAGATTAGGTACGATCTCTGGCGCACACTGGAAGCAAAAACGGACGCCTCATTCCACTTAAGCACAGAAGCCGATTGACTGGACGTCGTCTGGAATTCCGATCTGGCCGCGGCATACCATCTTCACCTAGGGTAACTGTTGCCTTGCAAGGATATAATATTCTATCAAATAAGTAATCCGAATGGCGAATGCTTCGGGTTTTACTGAACAAACTGTCCGAGAATCGACCCCTAAACATTCACCAATATTTTAGTACAATCTATCAAATAAGTAATCGTAATAGTAATTGCGTTGGATCCTACCGAACAAAAAATATCCAGCTCCCGTGGATATTCTCTCCTGGCTCTCCTGGTTCTTGTTCTATTCCGACTTCCAGTGTACGAAAGATCAACTGGCAACCAGTTCATGAATTTTTATTTGTCTAACAAATAACACAAGTTAAATAGTGCACAAAATAACTTTGAACATCATAGAAATGTCATATGCTATTTTTAAATGATTTATTCACGTATTTAAATGTTTTTGTTGTTCTAAAATGTAATCGTAATCATTTTATTCAGAACTTAGTTGATTGTAAAACAGAAACCGATTTCCTAATATAAATTTCAAAAAGGTGTTTCTATTTACGGAACTAAAGTTTTAGGAAGCAATAAAACTTTTGAAAACAAAATGGAAATACACGCTCCAAATGGCTTCTTTTCAATTTAGTGGATATTTTAATGTCTTTGCTCACGAGATTTCACAGTAACTTTTGCTGAATCAAGTTTTATGAATTTATTAAGCACACTATTCTTATAGGCCTTTAATATTATTATTTATAATGTCAGTGAGAAAATAATATTGATGAAAGTTACATAAAAAGCAAAAACTGATATACGAGGTATGATCAAATAATACGCGGAATTATCATTTTTCTCGAATAATCTATATTTATTCCTCAATGTTACCATTGTCCCCTTCAAAGTAATCCCCATTGAATATCCCCTTTAGACAAGTCTGAAATTCAATTTTTAATATGGTGCTTGCTTTAGAGATGCAGTCTTGATCTCGTGAATATAGGCAAAACATCCATCGCCTTTTTATCGCTGGGAATAGAAAGAAGTCGCAGAATGCCATGTCAGGTGAAATTGGAGGATGCGGAATCATTACTATGTTGTTTTTTTACCAAAAATTCACGAACAAGCACCTAAGCATTCTTGTTCGTGAATTATTGTTCGTTAACATTTTATTTGGTTCATGTCATGCTATTATTTCAAATGTTTCTGGTATGAGACAAGTGACAGAAAAATTTGTTCCCAAATTATTGAATTTCGATTAAAAGCAGTCTCGAATTGACGTTGCTCATGAACTACTTAATGAAATCAATGACAATTCTTTATTGCTCAAACAAATCAGAACTGTATGAAACATAACTGTATGATGTATGAAACATGGATGTATGAATATGCCGTCGAAAGTAAGACCCCAATCATCCCAATGAAAGCTTTTTAAGGAGCCAGCTTTTTAAGGAGCTTTTTAAGGAGTTCAGTTCCACTCAGTTTTCTTCGACATTAATGGAATAATGTACGATCCGTTCTTGTCACTAGATCGTACGGTCAACAAAGAGTATCATCTTGAAGTTTTACGCCATTTACGTGAAGCAATCCAAAGATAACTTCCGAATTTTTCACGAGACAACTCCTGGCTATTGCACCTGCGCACATTTCCTGCGCATGACTACCAGAAGAGAGTCCTATTTTGGGCTCTCGATTTCCGTTCGTGTACCTTCGATATTAGTTCACCAATCGCTTTCATATTAATATATTACTACACAGAGGGGCTCGAATGTGTAGAGAATGCTCTTCAGCGCGGTACAAGCAGATAATGTTCACACGATCCAGTGGCCAGAGTCGAACTCGTTTATAAGCCAACCCTGTTTTTCTCCTTTGTCGAAGATGTTATTTCATACCACTGTTCCATCGTTATATTCCACAGCACAATAAACACACTAAAACCCAGCTGATAAACTATCTCGAGACAGTCTAGCACTTGTTAGATTCCTTTAACAACAGTGACATTTCATATAAACTCTGCTCAGCCTATAAGTTTATCTTGAGTTTCCCACACACTGCAACGTTCCGCTCAAGACTCCGTTATATGACTCTCTTATCGTACTAAAATTTCCGCGGCGACACGAGCTTGCACGTGCCTATTAGACTTCGAAGTAGAGAGCTTTCGTGCTAAATACTTAGCATGATAGCTTTTTAGATTTGTCGTCTAAACTGTGTCACATCACACTCCCTTTGATTAGAATCAAGAAGCACTAAGCCGCATATTGGTTTCGGTTTTTTCGTGTAAATTCGTTTCCAGGCAACGGCTAGTGACGCGACGTACCGTAGACGAAACATCGGCAGTACTAATATAGCTTCTCACTGGTATGTCTAACAGATTACGTACGCATTGTGACCACTGTCAGCTAATCACACAGTGACTAAAATCTGTGATGGCGTTCGAGTAGAGTGTCAACTTAGCAGAGGCAAAACTCGAATTATTTCCGTAGAGAGACCCGGCTTTACGGGAGAAGACGCTATAGGAACTCTTATAGTGCTAGACTGTTGCGGGACAATTTACCGAGCGGGTAAAGCGGGAGTGTTATTTTGCAAAGCTACTAGTATGGACAAACAAAATGCAATAAGATCAGTCTAACAGGGTAAAAAACTGGGCGTGGGCGTTGTCAGAGAGTAAACGACGTTCATACTGCCTGTTTCGGGACACCGAGGGTTATTCTGACGCTGTAGGAGTCTTCGCGATCAAATAAACGACGTACGGAGGGTATGTTTGATGGTGCGTGTAATTGGGATGATTTCGAGATGGAATCATCGAGCCGCATACGTCTTTGTTAAAGTTTGGCCGACCGTGAGCCAGCCACCTTCGCGGAAATCTGGACAACCGAATAGGTTACTCCCATCTGGTACCCAAATGTCGACGTGAGTCATAGATACACCCGCCTGTAGAACTTCTAGATAAATGGCGTAAACTAGGTAAACAAAAACTGGAAACAGAACAAAATAAAGTAAACAAAATCCAAAAATGTATTTATTTATCCCCCGTTTCTTCTTTTTACAATAATCTTTCCATGATTCCTAAGCTTTTTATTCGTCCTTCTCAACACTCTCTAATTTTACTAGCTAACTTGTTTTCTTTCTCTGTCCATTCAATGAAAAGACGATATACACGACATCCAGGCAGAATCCCTAAAGCAAATAAACGCTACACCGAAAATTGTATTTCAGACTAGCTTTAAAAAGTTGACAAAATGCTGGAACAAGTCCAATGGGGATTATTTGAAAGGACCAATGTTAGCATTGAGAAATAAATAAAGATTATTCGAGAACAAAGATAATTACGGGTATTATTTGATCATATCTCGTATATAGTAAACGCCACAGTTTCAATTTAATTTCCATCCACATTAGCTTCAAATGTGTGAGTCAATTTAATCAAAACTCTCCCAAACAATTTTATTCAAATGAAAGGTTTGCTTCCTGTAAATCTATTAACCTTCTTTGGATATGTGGGTTAACAGGATGATTTATAAATGAATTAACAACCCAATTAGGACTATGAATATGTTCAAGATTAATAGGCCCAAATTTGATTCATATAATATCCAAGAAATAAACAATAATGATCAGCTTAATAGAATGTATTTGCGAAAATAAAAGGATTATAACCTGCAAAAAGCATACCGTTCTTGTTATGACACATTGCATTAGATGCGTAATACAAGATTATTCAAAAAAAATGAACCGATTTCATGATGCATTGCTATAGTTCTCAAACATCAATATATAATGCTTGAGAACTCGGTATTTTCCATCGGTATTTACCAATATCCACTCCTAAAAACCCCACACTGTCGGATGCATCGGGCATCCTTCGCCTTTTGAAGGTTTCTCCACTTCCTACGTAAAACAAAAAAAAATTTACATCTAAAAAAATTTTACCTGGTGAGTGTAAATCCTTGAAAATTTCAAACACATTAGTTGCGGACAGTATTCATATGGTTTGTGGACCGCATTTGGTCACCATACTTTGACAACCTGTGACATACATAAATAAGATGAGAAAACAAATTAGACATACTAATTGGTCTTAAATTTCACTTTTTAGAGGCGTCAAATGTTGCCCGGCATCTCGTTTATACAATGTGATTCTAATTAATAGACATAGATACACAAACATCATGCAAAAAATACGTATTTATATGGTTTGTTTCAAACACGAAACACCTGTACATTATTAATACAAAGCACAAACAATTTACGTTAAATCGCTTTCAGGAAACGATTCGAATAAGTGAAAGTAAATTAAACTACGATGCATCTATTAAAACTTTGCTATATCTGGGAAGAACTTTATTATGCAATAAATTTCCATCCTCTAGTAATTCAATTTTGCTATTATTTATTTAAAAAGCGTACACAAGGAATTATTATTACATATTTGTAACTGTACAAATATATTTAATCTAAGACGTATACACGTCTATTTCTATGATTTATGTACAAACTGATTTAGCGTAAACAATATAAACTATCATATAACATTATATTTTATAGAATAGATATTTCATGACTGTATGGTACTCGGTCTAATTAATTGATACTTCTATTAACATAATGATTGAAATTAATATAACCATTTGAGGGCTTGAAAAAATTTACCTCACTCGGGAATCTAACCCGACTCTCCCGAGCAAAATATAATAGAATGCAATCTTAATTAAAGGAAGATAAATTAAATGGGTTCATTATAATGAAAACTGCATATTAATAGTTAAGAAGTTCAAATTAGCTTAAAAAATGGAGGTGTGATAGATGCGTGCATTTCTGGCATTTGTGCTAGCCATCATCAATATCTTCTGCTTTTTAACATCGAATCATTAAATTTCCTTGCGAGACAGACGTTCTACGAGTTATACCACCTCCTGCTTTCTAGCTAACATGAAAAACTTTTATTTGAATTATACATGTTTAATTGTATGCCTATAGTAAATCAGTGGCTTTTCAACTCCCATATGTGTTCTATTGTGCACTTTATTGCTTAAAATGCATGTTATCATCATAAAAAAAACTGATTTCTCTACAATTAGTTTGGTAGTCTTCATTAATTGGATTAAAATTGTAGAAACAGATCGAGACAA
>WYDF02010274.1:0-13686 GCA_009867245.2 Adranes taylori
ATTCACGCCCACATAGTATATTGGATTTGTATAGATTTGAAAAACCAATTATTATTGATCGTAATGACGCTTAGAAAAATTTAAAATCTTTAGCGTCATTTTGTTCTGTGAATTTAATTTGTGTTAATTGAGCAATCTGTAAGTATGTAATATATTTTTTATAATTATTTACACTCTTCTCATTAATTACACTTCCACATATATATGTTGCAGAAACCAGTGACAAATTTTATTTTAATAAAGTTTAATTACTTTTTTTTATATTATTATAATTTATAAAATTTCTTTAAATTAATCCCCGATAAGTTTTATAAGATTCGTGAGTTCTGGTACGTCTTGTTTACCTACGTCGCTACCCTTTAAAAGCAGGTCGTGATTATATAAAGATTATATATAGAGTCAAAATTCCATTCAACAAGAATTTATTTGTATTTTTTATCTCTAGCTGTTTAAATGATATTGCAATATTTATGAACCAAAGATTAAATTCATTTTAATTAAAACTAATTATTGCATGCTCTTGAAACATTGTTTATATTAAAATAGCTCTATTTGACTAACCTGTGTCTGCGTGAGTCCTAAACTTGCTGCAAGTTCTGCCCGTTCGGGCAACGCAAGATACTGTGTCCGTTGAAACCGTCGATTTAACTGTTGCAATTGTAAACTCGAATAGATCGTACGTGGTTTACGCATCTTTTTACCTTTTCCACCGCCCGATGGCCTATCAAGTGCTAGACATTTTTCTGGAAAAGAAGAAACTGCTTTGAAAAAAACATTGTTTATAATTTCAATCATTATATTCTCGTCAATATTTTATTTAACTTACCAAAGATTGTAAAGGCTTGAATTTGGGTTGACGTACAATTGGATGCAGGTTAGTTGTTCGATAACAGTTCTTCGAAAAGCATTTGTTGTAAAGCAATTTTTCCAAAACAATTATTCGAATGAAGCAATTCTACTAACTGGCTAAATGATTATAAAATGTTCGAATAATTGTATTTGAAAAATTGATGCATTCGTAAAACTGTTTTCAAACACATGTGCTTTTCGAATAATTGGTTTTAAACAAAATACCTAGATCCCTTACGATTGCTTAAAAGTAATATGCGTTAGGTAAGTCGCTATTTCTGATGTGGAAAGGATCTTGAACAAACAAATCTAACAAAATTATTACGGAATGGATTCCAAAATTACGTTTATCGATATGAGCGCCAGCACCGTTAAAAAGGTTCCTGACACGCCAGATGAACCTGCATTCACATCTGTACTAGCTAAACAAGCATTCAGAACTCATTCAGAGGGTTTCTTTGTTTCTCAGACAATTTCAAAATCCAAAATGATTTTCGGTCATTCCATCTCTGACCGTTTTCTGAAATTTCTGCATGAATCACTAGCAGACACTCTCCAGTATATCCGTCATTAAACTGTCATTCTTTAGCATTAGCGTTTTCATCCTTTATACGAATGCCTGAGTTAGCCATTTTGTTGATATGATTCAAATCCGTAAATTATCAATATACTAAAATTGTAAAAGCGTGCTACTCGTGAACCCATGAAAATTTCGGTGGGGTCCTATAATGGATGTTTTTAAGTAAATGACAGCTCCCTCGACAAGATTAAAAGATATCGTTTGCGCAGTTTGTACATAATTTCTTTCTCTACATTTTTTATTTCAAAAATTTTTTAAGAAAACAAACAGAGAAGTAATTTCATTTTGTGTAGAAATAAAATTTTCTATTTCATTGAAATGATGGAAGTTTGAAAATATCTACAAAATGTGATTCATTGGGAGGAAAAATAAAAAATAATTAAAAACCGAAAAGTTTTCAACTTTAAAAAAAAATGGGACGAATGGTCCACCTGTTGTACTCTTTTCTCGGCTCGATAAAAACGTACAAATCCATACGTTGAATCCTTAGATAGGGCTTGAATACTTCTATGATATGGGCTAGGCGTTATTATTTCCACATAATACGAAAAGGGGAAAAAACTGGAGAATGCGCCCTTGCTATGGCTTTTATTGACAATTTTTTTTCGACTATGCGGAAAGCTCTAGAATGGACGAGCAAACACTATTGGAAGGCATATTTCAAAACGTTACCAAAAAGTGCTTAACGAAACGTGTACGACTTTTAGTTTGTAGGATTTTTACGTGAATTTTTAGACATTTCTATTCATTGCTTTTGAAAAGGTGGAGATAGCGCCGTTAAATTTAGACATATTTTGCAAGACAGTTTGCACTTTCGTTTGTAGGTAAACACTATGTTGCATATATTTGTTTCAATAAAGCAGGTCACTAAAAGTGTTGGCCTGCTGGGTTTGTGTACTTTACACTACTATTGTTTGTGGCGTGGAAACTATTTGACGAGGACACATTTTGTAAACATTCAATTATACAATATTAGTTTTCGACAAAACTTATGCTATACAGAAAGTTATGAAGGGTCTGGGCTAAAAACTATAAAGGGTTGAAAAAAACTTACGACTTGCTAATATTTATATAATTTAAACATGGAAAGCAAGCATAGTTTTACACGTTTTTCTAAAGAGTAAAATCCTATTTTTTAATTCTACGTTGTTTTCAATAGAGTCTTGTCGGAAAAACTTTCGGGCTCTTTGAGCTCATTTCAGAATGAAATGCACACGCAAAAACAACCTAAACTGGACGATACAATGTCAGCTGTTGACGAAATAAAAAAAGGGCAATATATAGCAATTTGTGGATACTAATCAATTTTTTTAACCTTTTACGTTGTTTCTGTTGTAAAACTATGTAAATTGTACAGAGCATTTTTCAATTACCATGTTTTATAAACTTGGCTCAAATTGACTCATTTCCGATTAAAATGGGTAAGTTTGGGTACATTTTTTGAGAGAAATAAGTAAAGTTTGAACATTTAAAAGAGCACTTCTGACATCCTACACTACGGGTTATTTGTTTTAAAAGAGTTTTGTGAAAAAGTATACCATTATGTTTTGTATGTTTTTGACAGTTGTTAATTAAACTAAGATTTTGATTATATTTGGCATTTTGTAAGTTGGACGAAGCCATGCCACTTGGACGCTTTCTCATCGGCAAATTTTTAACAGCAAAACCGTGCGGAGAAACTTCTTTAGTTACATTTTATTTAATTGTACATTCACCTTTTGAAAATGGAGAAATCGGATTAAAGCCATATTATGGGTAATATATCTATATTTATTTCTGTTAATACATAGAGTCTATCAACGAAAAGTGTATCACGGATATCGTCAGACAAATTGTACATAAGTATTGGCAAGTACTTTTAACAATTTCTGAGTAGTAAGAAAGTTTATATTTTATGCTATATATTACAGGATAGGTTATTATTCATGTATTATGAGAAAAATAACCTTTTTGCATTTGCTTTTATGTAAAACCTTTAAAATTATTATTTTAGGTCGAAAATTTGCAATCTTCGATTTGTCTTATTGAACGTATGTGACAGATAAAGAAATGTTATTTATTAGTTATTTATAGATTTTTCATACTTAATTTGTCTAGTAAATGGCCGCAGGACAACATTTAAGTTAAAAACTTTTAATTTTCCGATAGATTTAACTGTGCGACTCAGCTGGCAATGCCACCATTAGCTCACCGAATTAAGTCTCTAATGATTGTTAGGTTATGTATTTGTTACTATCTACAATTTCATGAATATATATAATATGGTCTATGTTAGTAGATGTCTGGCTAAATTCTGCATCTGTATGCTATTTTGTTTTTATACTCGCACTAGTAAAATAGTCAAACTGTGACATATAAAAGGTGAAAAATTATTTTTTATAAACTCTGGAATTATTACCTAAACTACATCCTTTCCAGGGTACGCAAACGCGTGAACCTAATTTCCACACTCAGAGGACGCTTTAAACACTGTCATTCAAAAACTCTGCATCACACTTACAAAACTTACATTAGGCCACTGATAGACTACAAATCAGTTCTAGACTGCACACTTTCAAATGCGCAAGCGCACAAATTCACAACCTGTGAACGAAGAATACTTCGTTAAATCCACAGGTTACACTTTCAATTTCCAAGTTCACTACTATATGAACACTGCTCTACTGAGCCTATCACAGATTGTCTAAAATATCTCCAGTCGAAATATCCGCCTCAACGTGATGCAGAAAACAACCCAATAGCCTACCAAAATCTTCGTTCGAATTGGAACGCCAGTCACCACCGTAGCAAACTGCCATGCAGACCATTCCACATCCGCCAGCTCGAATTTTCCAAACAATGAAGGAACCTCCTGAGGTTCTCCAATATATCCTTAAATTAATCCCACTGTCCCTAAAACAAACACTCTCTTCCACAACATCCTTATTTTCTATTTTTCTATTTCAGGTCAACTAACACCCAACTGCGCAGCCACAAGCAAGTACAACCAAAAATAATAGAAGGCCACCAAGAAAATCAGTTCACATATTAGACCAACTCCTTCATCAGTTGACCATGCTATGGCCATGGTTTTTGCAGGTATCTCTTGGCTGTAAAGTGAATGCTATAGCGTATATCTTCCCTGCAAGCTATCAGCTTACTAAACTTTCTAAAAATATTCCACTCATTACCAGTTCCAGGCTGAAGAGGATGATAAATCCTAAAGCCTCCTTCATATAAGCTCACCAATCTCCCTAACTATACAATCGCGTATACATAGGGAGTAGAGTTTTAGTGCGCTAGAAATCCCGCACTGTTGGATGCACGGGCATCTTTAGTCATTTGAAGGTTTTTCCACTTCCTTCGGAAAAAAAATTGTTATAAACTCATCACAAGTACTTACAGGAGCCAATTTAATCCTAATTTTGTTTATAACATATTCTACAAAATAATTATAAACTATCATGCATATAGAAAGAAATAAACACGCATATACCCACACAACCACATGGATAAACATATTAAAATTTTATTATGAAAAATACATTTTCTCAATGGCGGAAGATAGACTACAATTAGTATTAAGAAGGTCGCACGCAAAGCGAATTACTAAATACGAAACGAAATGATTAAACGTATTACATTGACCCGATTTTCTAATACAATACTAGAACTTATATCTTAGTTCCAGCTATTGTCATTCATAACACCAAGTTAGTATGTATAATAATAGTAGAAGTCATATACTAGAAGTCAGAAGTTTTACAATATAATGCATGAACCAAAGGTTGAACTATTTAGTGTTGATCAAGTTATAATTATTTTACTATTATGTTAAGCAGCTCAACATTCAATCAGCTCAATAGGTGATAAGTATAATATTCGATTAGCAAAGAATCGCATAGCGATAGTTGCGCAACAAAGGCGTGTCTTACATGAAATTGCATTTAATATTTTGCTTTATTAGTAACCTTTTATTGTAAAAAACATTATTTGGAAAAATTTTGGTTTATTTAGCCCGCCTTTATTGTAAAGACAAATTTCTTAGAACGACAGGACGCTTCTTATGTATACTTTCAGAAATTATCACCTAATATTAATTAGATAAGTTAATCATTTCGAAAACTACATATTGACTGCATAAAATGCCCAATTAGGTTAAAAAGCCCGGCAGAGCAGATCATTTCGGGCATAGATGGTAGCCGTCATCAGTATCCTCTGCTTCAATAGCATTCATGTCTAACGACTCTGCTTACTGCACCACGCTGGCTTGCTTAAACTATTTTAAAAATCCATTATTTAATCTACACGTCCAATATTACAAAGTTCTATGAACGTAGATGGTAATTAGACAAAATAATGTACATCACGATTGTGGAGATGGATTAACGACTATAATGGTTCATCTCACTTAAGATGTCATTTCGTCTAACAACCAT
This sequence comes from Adranes taylori, assembly GCA_009867245.2. NCBI lineage: Eukaryota > Metazoa > Arthropoda > Insecta > Coleoptera > Staphylinidae > Adranes > Adranes taylori. The sequence continues at coordinate 5,848 of WYDF02010274.1, forward strand.
CTATGTTCATAGAACCCTGTAAAAGTGCATGTTCATAAGTAATACTATCATAAATACATTATTCTAACACTTAATGCATTTTAGATTTTCTAGATTTTGGTAAATTTTATTTTCTTAAAAAAAAGACAAACAGGATCGCGTTATTCTCATTTATTGTGCATATACTCGTCGACGGGCGATGTTCTTTGATGTACCATGTTCATACACAGAAACAGACGACAGAGGGAAAGTCACAACTTTGCTGCCTGATTCCTTTCTCATAAATGTGCCGTGCCGAATTGTATTTAAATTTCATTTTTCATCTTTTTGTATGGTACATTCATGATAAACAAATTATTCAAAATATACAGCATATGTAAACCACTAGATGATAAATATTGATCACTTATATTATAGTCTATCTTTTGTCCTAAGAAATTTCTGCTTAGCATAAAAAAGGGCCACATGAAGCAAAATTTTGTGTACTCTTTTTTCAAATAATTAATAATTACTTCAAAACCAGCTATTCTAAAATATTTGAGACTTCATGACCTTACATATAGATAAATTAGGAATAAAACATTTTTCATCCCATATTTCATAAATCATCCGCAGCTTAGATATTTACATGGAAATTGACATGAGTTTAATTGTTTTTCCGAAGACCGATGAAGACCCCAAAACCTCAGAAGATCGGTGAAAAATAAACAAGCAGACTTTCACTTGCAAGATGACGCGAACATATCATGAAAGTACTCAATATCAATAGAGAACGTGAGGAAGAAACTGAACAAGAACCTGGAGAAGAGGAAGACATTGTACAGAATAGAGAAGAGGTAGGAAATGTAACTAATGCGGACCCACCCTCAAAGGAGGAGATGAAGACAGCGATCAAGCAGCTGATAAATGAAAAGGCTTCTTAAGCAGATAATGTTTTACCAGAGCTCCTGTTAACTGACTGGCCACTGATCTTCTGTACCCTCTCTTCAAGAAGATTTGGAACGAAGAAAACTTGCCACAAGAATGGGAGAGAGGAATTCCTCAACAAGTTATCCAAGAAAGGGGACAATACTAGCTGTCATAATTGGAGAGGAATCACCCTACTATCAATTACAAGTAAAATGTTAACGTGGGTGATACGGAGCAGGATCAAAGCAAACATGGAATCACAAATAAGGAAGGAGCAAACAGGGTTTAGAAGTCATAATTCTTGTACCAACCAAATTAACACGCTTTGTATTATTATCGAACAGTCAAATGAATTTATCACAAGCCTTCATCTTCTGTTAGTTGATTTTGAAAAGGCCTTCGACAAAAGAGAGCAGTATGTGGATAAAGTTGCAGTAATACAAGATATCGGAGAAGATATCAAAAGTAATTAAAGAAACATTTACAACAACTACACAAGCCGTGTTATCCACTAGGGGAAAATCACGGAACTATTCGCAGTCAAGTCAGGCGTTCTACTGGGATGTGTTTTGTCCTCAACAATCTTTCTATTGGTTCTGGATGAAGTGATGAGGAAAGTCACTGTTGGAAATAAGAGACATACTGTGGATTCTGACTGAATGATTGGATAGATTTTGCAGATGATATCTGCCTGCTCTCACAGAATCATCTTCATATGGAAAAGAAACTCCAAGACATCGGGTGTGAAGCCAAAATGGTAGGTCTGAAAGTAAACTCCTCCAAGGCAAAGATTATGAAGATAAACACAAGAGATGTAAGAACAATGAGAGTGAACAATGAGGACATCGAAAATGTAGAAGATTTCTCGTACATTGGGAGCATAGTTACCCATGCTGATGGTGCAACTGCAGATGTCAGAGCAAAAATACAAAAAGAAAATGAAGGTCTTCATTCAGCTATATCCACTTTGGTGGGTAAGTGAGATTTCCACAACGACCAAACTCCGAATATTGAGAACCAATTGGAAAGCAATGGTATTATACGGTTGTGAGACTTGAACGGTCACTTGCAAATCAACAGTAGCTTGCAGGTCTTCCTGACTACATGCGTCAAAAAAACTCTCCGAATCTTCTGGACAAATGAGATATCTAACGAAGATCTTTGGAACCAAACGAGAGAAGAATCCATCTCCATTGAAATCAAGAGAAGAAAATGCAGGTGGATTCTTCATACACTCCGAAAATACCAGGATGCTGTGGAAAGACAAGCTTTGGTCGGGAATACGCAGGGAAAAAGACAATGCGGAGGACCAAGGACATTGTGTAGATGAAGAGACAAAGAAGGAAGAAAATATTCCTGCAGAGCTGAAGGTCCTCGCTAGAAATAGAGTGCGCTGAAGAAACTTCGTCGAATCGAAGAAACTTCGTCGATGGTTACTAGAAAGAGCACAGAAATGGAATTCCATTGGAATTGAATTAAATCGGAATCCTGCAAATCAGAACTGTTATGCGCATTTGATAAATCGAACACGTACCCAGTAACAGAATAAATTTATTGTAAAAAGTCATTTCGATATCAACAGAATGTTAACGGAACTCAATATGTGGAATAATTCAGTACAAAAATTTTAATGTGGACGAAGAGGATTACAGATCAAAATTGTGTAAACAGCGAACCGTTCTAGCTTTATAAGAACCATGCGCGTCCATATTATTCCAAGCAAGACCATGCAAAGAGTCTTACTTGTGTATCGGTATAGAGTTAGTGGTACGCGCTAACAATTATCACTATTGCTCGCCCAGTGGTCGAAATTCGAGCGTAATTCACACGAATATATATTGCTTCTTCTATGTCTCTCACTCCGACCCCTCAATTCTCTATGCCGAGACATTCTAAAAACGCTTTTAAATCTCTCTCTCTCATCAGTGCGCGCACTCACCTTATTGCTACACGCGTCAAATGATATTGACTGCTGACTGACTACACGAATATGGAGTGGCATCGTAGCACATGCGTACGATGCCACTCCATGTATAAACGTAAACAAATTTAATTTAATTTAATGTAATATAGATATTAGCTTTCTGCACTCCTTTTCCATATAAACTTTGACTGTGCCAAATCTCACACTCATCCCTGCGCGCAAAATTTGCTCTTCACGAATTTACTTATAGATTTTTGTGCGCAAATAAATAAAGATAGAATAAATTATATCACCAAATCATATATTACCAGTCTTAAAATATTTATAAATTACATTGTTTTACTAATTTGATAAGTGAATCATTTAGAAAACTGCATATTGACTATGTGAAACACTCAATTAGCTTAAAAAAGCGCGTCAGGGTAGATGAATCCATTTCTGGCTCCAGTTGAAGCCTTCATCAGTACCCTCTGCATTGGCTAGCATCATTGTGATCAGTTATCGAAAACCAAACGGTTTGTTTAAACTAATTTGAAAATTCTCTATTTAATGTACACAACGCATTATTGCAGAGATCTATGAACGTAGATAGCAGTTGACAAAACAGCACCCAAAGCGAGATGAACCATGACAAGGCGCTAATAGTAATTAGATAAGTTAATTATTTAGAAAACTGTATATTAACTATATGAAACTCCCAACTAGAAATGTGGGTTAGGGTAGATGGATCTATTTCCGGCAACATTTCACAACATTAAAGCAGTGAAAAATGTGTGTACCCAAACATTTATTTAGATAATGAAGGTAATATGGTATAAACCTCTACTCTATCAAAATTCTGAGTATGAACTGTGGTACACAAGGGGGATTGATTAATCTGAAAATGCTCTTAAAGCCATTGATGCATGTGATGCGGAAAGTATAGCAAATCCCTCCCAATAAATTTTATAGCTACGCCCAGGCATATAAGAATATATTCAAAAAAAGTATGTAACATTATTTATGTACAGTAAATCGCTCCGAAAAGTAAGGTAACATTTATTGGAAAATAACTTTTATAGAGGTTGAAATGGTTTGATAATATCTTCATCCAACGAAACCTACAGATTTATTGAATAGAGCTATGAAGGGTGCCATTTAATTCTATACAATATTATAATAGAAAATGTAGCCTAGCTGAAAGATCAGTATCACGTGACAATTATATGTTATACAACGCTCTTTATAGATAATATTTAGCGCTAAAATTAATGAAGCATGTAGTATATGAACTATAAAATTAATTGATTTTAGTAACAAGTGTTGTTGTACATATTGCTTAGAAATGAAGCCATCAAATTATATAGTTTTCTTTTATAATAAACTTATATATAATAAAGTAATATATTATATTATGGAAGAACCGAATGGCTATGAGACAGACGTAGTAATTCTTAAGCACTATGGGTTCTAGTTTCTAAGTGAATTAAGACGAGTCAAAAAAATTTAACTTTTTTGAAAACAATTAATCGTCATGGTGTCGAAGGTTGTTCAACACAAAAATGATTATGAAAATGTTAGACAATCTCTAGTTTTTGTATTTATTTTAACTACTCTGAATTCCCCTGAGCAGTCCAGAAAATTAAAAACTTATTCCCCGTTTTTTGATACTTTTCATCCATGTTCTAAATTTGTTGGTAAAAGCGTTTCCAATGTTTGTCGCTAACAGCGAAGATTGCGAAACTTTAAATATCTTAAACCTCGATCCATCATGTGCAGAACATTTTTAGACAATCCTTATGGTTTTCTCATGTTTAAATGATAAAAAAAGTGTTAGACACTTGCACAAGGGCATCATGGGCTAATTGTTCATCACCTGTGAGAATTGCATTGAAATGTCTATCTTGGAACAATTAATGTGTTTATCGTTCAACAAAAATCCCCTTCTTTCAGACTTCCATGACAGTGTTTACTTCGCAAATCTTATCCATAACAGAGTTTACAGAGTTTTCTAAGGCCCACCAGTAGGGAGTATTACTTCGCTGGATCCGACAAGTAGAACCTCAATAGCACTATATATTCCAGATTCAATAAATTGACACATACTTTAATCGATTGTCGGTCAGTGTCTCTATTGAGTGATGTTTTTTCAGCAGATATGTCTATTCCACAGACACAAGTAAGAACAGAGTGTATAATTCTGTTCTTGTGAAGTAATATGAGAGAGGATATTTAGATTCCTAAATGAACGATCAACCACGATCAACGACGCAATTGATCACCAGTATAAGTTCTAAACCTGAACTTTCTAACATTGTAAACCTTTTTTCAGTCACTTGATACATTTTTAATGCGAAAATGCGTACTACATCAGCCAAATCTTGTACAAACGAAATGGATTTTTTTTCAGTTAAAAAGAGAATACTGCTAACATTTCTAGCCAAAATGGATTTTCTGAGCAACAATTTTTTATCAATCCTATGAATCAATGTCTCTTAGAAAATTCTTTCCAGTTTATAGGACACCGCTAATAATGGATTTTGTTCCGAAATTTTGAGGAATTTCTGTAAAATACTCCACAGAACCTTTTTCGCTGTAGAGGACATCCGAAATAATGGATTTATTTAGCTATTTATAAAAACACCTAACAACACCCTTTTTTAGTGCGTCTAAATTCCTAAAAATTCAGTTAGGTGTAAAAAAATCCATGTGGGTGTCATACAATTAATTCAACACATAGAAAAGAATTTCCTGCGGAATTTTGATAAATACCTATTACACCTTATCCATAATACCTTAAATATCTCAGAAAATCTTTTTTGTTTCGGTATCCCACATATCCAAAGAATTTTCTGAGATATTTTGATAAATGCGTTAGGAAAATTATTTCTAAGGCATTTTGGCAAATGCGTCAGAAAATCCATTTTCTTAGGTCTCTTATGCAACGAAGACAATTTTCGGAGGTCTCGGAGGAACATCATCTCAGAAAATTCATACAAAATATCCATTTTTGCTGTCAAATCTAGGAGCCATCTCATTTAAAAAATAAATCGATTTAGCAAGTTTTTCCCTTAAAGTTTTACTCATCACTCCAAACCCCTTACCTTCCTGTCACAACACACACTTTTCAATTCTCAATCTTTTCTCTTTCTTGCTCATTCTGCTTCATTTATTCACATCCTTTCACCTAATGCTCCCATATTTCCTCTTTCTCATTATAAATCCTGCACATTCCCTTGCTCTTATCTATCCTGTACCGATTTCCACTTTCTTTGCTTTCGAATTTAAACCCCACAATCATTATCTTATCCTTCATCATGCATCTAGATCCTTTACATTGTTTCACCTAATGCTCCCATATTTCCTCTTTCTCATTACAAATCCTACACATTCTCTTGCCCTTATCTGTCCTGTACCTATTCCCACATTCCATGGTTCCGAATTTAAACACCGCAATCATTCTCTTAGCATCTAGATCTTAAGTACTTAGGTATACTTTGCATTATACTTGTATTTCCGTAATCTCACATCTCTCTTTTACTTCTCCACAACTTTCATTCTCTTCTCTATTTCATTTATTATGCCTTTTCTATTCTTTGTCATAACATTTATTCAAAGACCATACTATCCTTTCATTTGCTTTTATTCTCCTCGTAAAGCAATCATTCCTACATATACCAGTTCTCATCTTATTCAATTCGGTCCATTATACACTCTTCATCAATCTGTCACACTCATCTCTGAACACTTTCATCTCATATTTTACAATTTCTTTTAAACCAGCTACCCAGCATTTATATCGAATGACTGCAATACAATCTCACTCAGTACAGTTCACTCAACTCCTATTATTCTTTTAGACTTCCCACTTGCACTCTTTTAGAAGTTGTCCACACTTCATCCCCATACATAATTATACTTCTAACGCAAACCTCCAGAATAATTGTCCTCATTTTCACTAATTCCCCAAACTTTCCTTCCCATGCACACCTCATTGTTTCCATACCCAACCTAGCTTTTTTTTCCCACCGCTATAACATGCTTTTTGTATGTTCAATTTTGCGCCAACATGTATTCTAAATATTTATGTATTGTAAACATTTAACCCTTTAATGTTGCCTCCATTTCCTTCAAAGGTATCCTTTTTACTATACTCTCCTCTATTCTTACATACCATCATCTTTGTTTTACCTACATTCATTTCTAACCTTGTTCTATCCATGTACCTTTTCTGTCTATTATATGCATATCGTACATAATATATCGTACGTGTAACTTAAAGACCATGTTTTTTTAATTGGCATGATCAACATAGAAATGATGAATTTAATATGAAAACCGAAATTGTTGAATATTGTACAAACGATGTTAACATATTAATGATGGCCTGTCTAAAGTATAGACCTTTCACAGAAGCTTGCTGGCAGTGGTGTGTAAGAATTTTTTTTTCAACCGGCTCGCACAATAAGTTCGCAATAAATTTAAATTTAAAAGTAAATAAATAAATAAAATAAACTTTCTCTAAACATATATTTATATTTTATATCCGCTGCTCTGCTGCTTTATTTTCACTGTAATTTATCTTTTTCTTGTGACGGACATATATTAACGAAATTATTTAATGTCAGACAGTATAGATATAATACCAAAAAATTGATATCGCTGGCGTGATAATCAATCAAGAGCTGCAATGAAATGACTCATTTACGAAAAAAATTATAGAAATATAACGATTCATCATGCAGCGAAAAGAAAGGAAATAAAACTTGCTGGACTTGGAGTTATTGTGAAGAATCTAATCAACTATTTAATTTATGGGATGTTTTTATCATCGTTGCAATCAATGTTACAGCGTAAACCTAGATAAACCCATCTATAACGATTCTCTATTTGAATCTGCACAAGAAATAAGTCAACTTCACAAACATGGTTACACGAAGTGATGGAGTCTTGGGAATGTAATTTTACAAGATTATATATATATATATATATATATATATATATATATATATATATATAGAAGTCACCCCACTCTGATATATTTTTGT
>WYDF02010285.1:0-13685 GCA_009867245.2 Adranes taylori
GGTGCTGCTGGTAGAAAAGTTGTAAAAGACCGTGTTACTGTTTTAGTTGGTACTAATGCAACTGGTACACTAACACGTTTAGTTATTGGTAAATCTAAAAAACCTCGTTCATTTAACAATGTTGAACTTCCAATAAAGTACACAAATCAAAAAATGCATGGATTACTTCTTTTATATTCAAGCAATGGTTTCATAACACATTTGTTAAAGAAGTGCGTCAGTTTCAATGTGAGAACAATCTTGGTCCAAATGCACTGTTATTGTTTGACAATGCACCTTCACATGCTACTGAAGCAGAGCTGATAAGTGATGATGGAAAAATTTGTTCTTTGTTTATGCCACTAAATGTAACTCCCATTATTCAACCTATGGATCAAAACATCATTCGTGTAATGAAAATGGGATACAGAAAATTAATGTTTTCAAAAATTGTTGCTTGTGAAAATGAAAGTGTAATTGATATTTGAAAACAATTAAGTTAAATGATGTTATATTTGATTTATCAAATGCTTGGGAGAACATTTCGATTTATTTAATTAAAAAATTTTGGAATCCAATATGAAATTTTGATGATATTGGTCTAGAAGTCTAGTTGAACCAAAAGATATTGAATGTGAAGATGAAGATGATATTCCACTATCAGCACTACAACTAATAGAATCTGTTTCAGATGTGGCAAATGAAGTGGAACAAGAAGTAAATGATATCCACACTCTTTTAAAACAAATTGGTGGATCTAATGTAACAGTTGATAGATTGATGACTGGAATGTAGATGAAGTCACAGAAGTTAATAATAAAGAAGATTCTGACGAATTCAATTCAAGTGAAGAAGAACAATCGGACGATCGTGCATAACGAAGCTGTTAAATGTTTCAAATCAACCATCTTATATGCACAACAAAACAATTGGTCTATTGATGAAATTAGTGGTTTGCAGAAATTGCGTGACAAAGCATTTAGAAAAATGTTTTTTATTTTTTAATGTTTTGGTTTTTTGAAAATTTATAAAAAATTAATAACATTATGTAATTACATAATAGAAACACACTTTGTTACATCCTTTGTTAAAGGACGAAAACATACTAAAATCATTTTCGGTATCGCACACATTGACCTAATTAATATGTATATTTTATCGTATCAAATTTTCATACATTTCTTCAAACTTCAGTTTGAGGAATTTTTTGATTTGAAGAACTACCGAAATTTTTACCGGTTCTTCAAAACGAGAGGGAACTGCATATATAATATTTTTTATGATATACTGTATATAATCATACTAAAAATGTAAATCATCTGAATTCTTACCTGAAGATGCAATTCATAATATTGTAACATGAAAAATTCTAAAAAGAATCAGGAACATAATGTATAGATCTATTCCTTCTATTTTATTATTGTCGCGAACTTCATCTCCATGATTTTACAAATCTCATTATACAAGTGAGCTAATCGCACTATGGTTTACGCCTTTTAATTAACATTAGAAAAGTACTTTATAGATAACTCATAGAACTTACGACTTAGGATTAAAGTGTCACTCTGAAATTTTTCAAAAACACAAATAACAATTGTATATTAATTTAGAATCCATTATATTAAATTATATACTATTCTGACTTGTACTCATTAACTTTATTCATTGATTAAAGTGTTAAGTTTAACTGCCATCTAACAATATTAGCCTTTCCGAATGTTAAAAATACTACGAAAATATCTAGAAAGTCTGTAAAATATTTAAAGCAGTGAGATGATGTTTTAGGTAACTTTATTTAAAATATTTCAATCTTTTCAAATCTTCTGTTGACCGAAACCAAACTTAATACTAAAGGAAAATTTGAATAAAATTCGACGACTGGAGGACACTTCCTTAAAGCATTTGAATCTCTCTTCAGACAAACTACTACTTTTGATTACAGGAAATAAAACATTCTATACCCATTGTCATATACAGGTCTCTTTAATATGCTAGACCTGTATTAAATTTAAAAGCAATTCCATTATTTTAGAACGTACTTCAGTAAAAGAAACAATTGTAGATAAAATCACTTCCAATTCTGAATGTAGACCAAAAACGAGTTCATTTAAAATAAAGCATTTTCACGTTGATAGGACTGTTCGATTAGGCCTTAGGGACAACCCACAAGAAAGTCTGGACCGTTTGAGGCAGATAGAAGCTCACAGACAGCGCTTTAAGAATGGTCGAATCGCATTGAGAGGATATCAAACTGTAGCCAACTGATAAAATCCATAAAAAATTTCATGATTACTATACTGTACCTTGGGTAATGTAAATAAATATGATTACTATAACCTGTGATAATTTAACGTTCATTAAAGTATTTCTTGCTTGACCAATTTTTCGCAAATCCATATCTCCGGTTGGTGTTAACATTCCTAAAAACAAAAAGTATAGATGTTCATCGAAACAAAAATAGCAAAAAAAGTTCTTGTTTCAAAAAAACATTTCACTTTTAGTTTTGTGTTCAACTAATAATTTAAAAAACTGACTACAAAAATGTGATTTACTTAAATACGCCAATAAATTATAATTTGTATAGCTGACTTTTTGAATCAAGTCAAAACCGCAAATTTGAAATGTTTTTTTCGATCTTTCAAATATTATTTTTACCTGGCGTTGTAACTCCTGGTACCATACTCGCCAGTCCTGAACTAGCATCGATCGATGTCGCAGTCTCACCGCCCAAATTTCGAGCTAAAACACTATCCGGAAGTGGAGTGAATTTCTCTGCCCGCGGATTACGTTGTTTCTTGTTGCGTGCGTCACCAACGTCGGGAATTGTTTTCCATTCGTCCGCAGACACATTAATCAAATCACGTTTTAAATCAGAGAATTGTTGTTGAATTTTTGGCCTTTAAAAAAATTATTTGTTCTAAACCCTGATTGTAGATATACATTATCATTAATTTGAAAATATAATCAACAATTTCCTTTGTATTACAGAATGTTATTTTGTTTTGTGCAAGGAAAATAAGCGTTAAATATGCATATTTAATAGATAAATAAACTGATCGAAACAAATACATAGTACCTCTTGCCGCTTTTAACTTATTTGACGAAATGAATTTGGCATTTTCTGTTTTGCCCTCCATAATTTAATTTTTATGGATATTAACAAATAATGGAACTTTTTTTATTAAAACAATACTTGCTTTAAATCTACGTCTACGGTATCAGATTTTAATACGATGTTTCATCTCATCAGAGCCACCATCAACTTGTCTCTTTATACGACCAGTATTTATAGTTCAAATATTAAAAACTTTGTTAATTTGTATTCAATGATACAACAACTTATAACAATGTCCCCTCATAATGTGGAGATGGTAAGAAAGTACCTAAATGTCTTGCTTCCAAGTAAATAAATAGGTACCAATGTGACAGACCGCTATGCCAGTTCTAAAGAGTAGCAAGCTGAATCTTCAGATTTGACAATTGATTCTTTCGTATGCAGATACAAGATATTTTTATATTCTCAGATCCTAGTCGTAGATGGGTACTGTTATTGACGTGATATGGGTACTGTTATGCATTATTTTCAAGATTTCTAGCTTTTTTAGGTCACTGGACTGTATTTACGATAGATATAACGATTCAAAAATAAACCAATATTATAATACCAGATGAAAAAAGATTGCAAGGTTTTTATTTAAAAGATGTGTTCCACTCCTTGCCGGCTGCTGTGTAACTCATAAGTGCTTTCATTTTACCACATCTCAATTCAAATCCTAACGCGACCTTCACATTATCATTTAGATCATTGACGACAAGACAATATGTTATTAACAAAATTTTATAATCGGGCAACAATTGAAGATGCGAATATTTGATTTGTGTTTAAAATGCAACAGTTCTTTAACTTCAAATGCAACCGTTCTTCAACGAAAGCGTAACTTATATGTGTATACAGATTTTAATTTTTATACGTGCGAACTTCATTTAATCTATTGGAAGTAGGTATATTTACGAAATAGAATTTTGACAAAGACTTTAATTTTCATCGATACTACCCGCAATAGATGATCAGTGCCAGTATGAAAGTTATGACTACATCGGTAACCAAATAGGAACCGCATATTGTCCTTTTTATCAATACTGTAGTTGCCGATATTTATAATTTGCTGTTTCTGTTATCGTTTGAGCCTTTGTTTTAGTTCTTATTCTTATTGTGTTTTTATTTTACAGCTACCCGAATCATTAACAAAACCAAAATTACTATTGAATTCACTTTGATACTAAAATCGAGTAAGGCGATATATTAAATTTCTTGAAAGCTCGGGTCTGGTACAGGGGTTAAAGAATGAGGATTATTTGATAAGAAGGTTAATATCAAGAATTGAGCACATTACTTTGAGGCAAAAGGTTGTTTACGGTACGAAAGTTAGAGTGACGTATTTAAATTAAGGTTAATCCAGACTTCCCACAAACCACCAAAATTAGGCGAGTGTGGAAGATTAAATTCCACTCGATAGCTTTATTTTCTAGTGTAGAAGGGCCACTATACAGAAACCCCTCGTGCCCTAACGAAATTGTTTGATTATATGAGTACACTGATTTACACGAAAAGAATATTTTAAGAGAAGCTATACTTACGAATAAATTTCCTTTGTATCAAAACGAACAAATGCAGATACATATGTATGTCTGTAATTTTAGCATCGAGCCCTTTTTTATCGTTAAGTAAAACAGGCATGCGCATTATTCTTGATCCTACGCAAACGTATACGCTTTAAACGAATGATTCTCATATAGATACAGGTTGTGAAAACAAATGATTTCGCCTTAACGAATGTTTCGTCAACAAGAGTGGTTTGTCATTGGGTCGGGTCAAGAATAGATGCTCAGACATACTCTCATACTCGATTTTTCGGTAAGATGAAAGAATATTTTTATAACAGCTACAGTTAAGCTACGGAGTTGCGGTGGTGTCTATGATGAGGGACAAAGTGATTTGTCTATGAATGTTACAACAACCTATCAAAAGGATAATCTAGATAAGAGATTGATTCCATGTAAGCTTTTGTAACCGCTCCTGCAACCGATTATAAAATGCGAAATCAGTCCCAGAAAATTAAGTATTTGAAAGAGATTATTATGAATTTTGTGACTTTACTGTACAAAAGAATCACTACTCAATACTTAAGACTGTATTGTGAATTAAAACATTTATTAAATCCTCATTTCCTCCTTGGGTTAATAGAATCTTACAGAACTTGATTTATGCAAAGAAAAAAGCTTATGTAAAATATAAAATATTCTACGATCAATCGATTATAATGAATTTGCAGATTTACGACGGAAAATTTATCTCGAGACGGCTACATAAAATATATTAAACAGAAAAAAGCTTTGATACGTACTAAACCAGAAAAATGTTGGAATTTTGTAAATGATAATAGAAAAACAAACGGTGTTCCAAATATCATGTATTTGGAAAATTCCAATGCTAGCCAAGCCATAGCTGACTTATTTGCTAAGTTTTTTTCTAGTGTATATTCGAAAGATAAAGTTGATGGTTCAAGGTATCAAACCATGGATCAGTATCATTAAGAAACTAATTCCAATTTCAATTCAAACATGTTTGAGTTATCAAGTATTTACGAAGCCATCTCGATTTAAATGTACAAAGTGGACAGACTCCATATGGTTTGACTACACTATTTCTAAGGAATTGGGTATGCTCAATATATGAACCTCTTAAACTTCTCTTTAACTTATCCTTGTCTACGGGCACTTTTCCAGAGATATGGAAGCAAAACTTTATAATGCCAATATTTAAATATGGTGATAGAATGATATTAAAAATTAGAGGAATTACCTTGAAATCACATATACCAAATTATGGATGCTATTTTAACAAAGCAATTAATATGAGAATTTAAAGGTATAATATGTCAAAATCAGCATGGTTGTGTCGGTGGAAACAAACTTACCAAAAATTTATTTTGGAGTCTTCGAACAAAAAGCTTGTGTTCATTCAATATACACTGATTTTTCAAAAGGTTTTGATAAAGTTAATCATGATGTATTGGTTTATAAACTGAGAGCTTTGGAAATCGGAGGTAGCATTATGAAGTGGCTTCATAGTTTGTCTTCTAAAAAAAATTGTTAGAGAGGAAATTTATTTCCCAAGAAATTGCAGTTACTTCTGGAGTTGCACAGGGGCCGCAAAGTGGTCCATTACTTTTTAATTTATTCATGAACGACATACTTTGTGTTTTTAAAAATTCATCAATTTTGCTATTGGCTGAAGATATTAAGCTGTAGATTAAATGCTTTAAGTGTCAATATTGACAAATGTTACGTTATGTAATTTCAAAGATCAAAATTTGTAGTCAACCCAACATACTTTTTGAATAATACGAAACTCAAATAATTACTTAAAATCAGATATTTAGGAGTAATATTAGATGCTAAACTTTCCATGGACCTGTATGTTGAATATATTAAAAAGAAGAGTCTACAAATTGTAGGACTCATTACGAGATTCTCACATGACTTTGAGTCCCCCACCTTTAGATATCTTTACACATCTCAATTATTACGTCCTAGTCTAGAATTTGCAAGTTGTGTATGATCACCACAATATAGGAGACATATCAATTCATGGAAAAGCGTGCAAATCATACTTCTTAAAATAGTAACGTTTATGCTAGGAATTTCTAACGAAATTTCAACGGAAAATATAGTGCGTATATAAATCACCAACTTTAGAGAGTAGAAGATGGCAGACATATGCATGCTACATAAAATTATTCGTGGGCAGTTTAGGAATATTTAGGGTTATTGAACGATGTTAGACTAAGAGTTCCAAATCGTTATACCTGATCTATTGCAATATTTTACACAAAGCATTGTGCATCCAATAATCTCTTTCACGAACCAATAAATAGAACGATGAATGCAACAGACGACATAGCTCAGCATATAGATCTATTTAACGATTCTTTATATAAATTAAAAGCCAAACTTAAAACATCTTCTATTAAAAATCAACTGAAATTCTTGAAATTAAGCTGAAATTTTAAAATATAGACAAAGGAACCAGGGAGATTTGTTGGCTCTAGAGATGATGATCAATTGCTTTATTATGTTTCAATATGTGCTTTGAAAATTTAATAAACTTTGTATTCTGACTGGTGTAAGGATTAACTATATTCTGCTGGATATGTAAATTTTGATATTGTGATATTTTATGCATAGTGTTATTTTATTTTTGTCTATGTATTTAATGTATACTGATAAGGGTCATCCTATGTAAATAAATTAATAATCAAAACAATGTAACACATTGTCTCTCTCCATTATCTAAATCTAACCCGGTATCACCCGAAAGGGGTTTGATGGTTAAAGCACATCCTAAAAAGAATTTAGGTATAAATATGTACCTTTCTTGACGATATCTTTCTAACTCCTCTTTCAGCCTCTTTTCCCTGTATTCTTTCCGTTTCTCGTCCATTCGTTTATCAATTGCCTCATAAATTGCGTCCGCTTCAGCATCATCTTTATCGTATGGGTCCTTAGAAAACAATGAGCCTCCATAACCGCTAAATTCATCATAGTTTGAATCGTTCAAATCTTCATCCTCTTGTTCCTCTTCCTCTTCCTTCTTTTTGGTACGCTTTGCAGCTGGCGGAGCATGACGATCATCTCTGTTTAAATTTTGAATCATTTTCTTGGATATAATAATTGAGATAACAAATGTTTAAAAAGCCAAAGGTAGAAAGTAAATTAAGCATGTTTCAATCAGCAACATGCTTTCAATATAAGACGATGATGAATTACTTAAATTCACATAAACAATACTCGACTAAACTTAAAACTATAACACTTACGAAACATCGTTCGCATCTCTTGCAGGGCCAATATCCGAACGTGTTGTAAATCCAGTAGCACTAAAAATAATAAGTAAATATAAATAAATACGTTATTTAACATAAAGTATATTTTATACCCTCTGCCAACCCCAGCGACATAACCTAAAGGTGCTGGAACTCCAAGAAAATGTTTCTTATTTCTGTTAACTAGTGCTTGAGGGGGTGCAGCCATTTTTCAGTGTTCAATTTAATCTTTTATTTAAGTTTAGGAATATTTAAATATCATTAAATTAATTTATTGACTTCAGAAAACATTTCTTTACATTTACTTTATTCAGATTTTACTGCATTTGCTAATTATTTTGCAACTGATTTGATTTCAACTTCAAAACTGTCACCTACCGTCTAGAGTAATATTCTGTCAATTTTGCCTATACTAAAATGAAAGACATGTCTTGAAAGAGGCAATGAGTCCATAGACTCCTACAAGCACATCTATGATTATGAAACGTGTTATTTAACAAATGTTTATTAAACTATATAAAGTATCTTTGAATGCTGTAGAACGCATTCGACAAAGTACCACATGATATCCTCCTCGAAAAATGTTAAAAACCAAAATAGATGGCAGAGTGATCCGGTGGATATATACCGGCTGTCCCAATAGTGTGTCCAAGTCCAATTGCTCCTTTATCATATTATATGGAGAAAAATTTCCAGAGCAGAAGTGTTTAGGGCTTTAAGCTACACAAACTAAAAATATTTTCATGTATACAGGATATTCTATAACTGCAGGCCGAACACAAAATACATTTTTTTGAATGGAATTCTATACTTTTTATTTGATAATTCGATTCTACGTGTTTTCCATAACTTTCAATCTAAGAGTTGGTAGGTCTATACCAGATGTTTCAAAAGTTATGGCTCGTTTTATGCCAAAATAGATAGTGGTAATTTGAACTGCTTGTATCTTAAAAGAATAAATATATTTGATCTGTTTTTGGACCTGGTAGTTCTAGTGTACCCTCACCTTTTACGCGTATAAAATATTTTGCATTTTATTGAAAATCGTATACAGAGTGAAACAAAACGCGTAGTAGGGTAATTTTCAATTTCTTTAAATGGAACACCTATATTTTATGTAATGGTTGGATAGATCTTTAGCACCACTTTCATTTTATTAACCACTTCCTATGTCTAACTTCAACTGTTTTTAAGATATTTCCAATTTTGTAACAGAATTCTCAATTTGGTTGAATTTTTTAATTCGATCGAGTTGGCTGTGCATAAAGTAATCCATTATGACATTTATTTTAAATTTTTATTTATTAATTTTCATTTATTTTAAATTTTTATTTTTAATTGTACAATCATATCATAAAAAAGATATAAGCAAATTAGAAAATGTCCAAAGAATAGCAGTAAGATTTGTAACAAAAACACAGACACGAATTGTACCTATCACTAGATTGCGCAAAATACTTGCCTAGCCCGAACTAATTCATAGAAGAAAAGAAATGAGGCTAAAAATGATGGGCAGCGTATATATTGTGACTCCGCATTTCGCGAACTAAGTAACAGATTACAAAAGTTGGAACACAGTCATAGTAGGCAGAATAATAACCAAATCAAGATCCCCAGAATAAGAACAGAGAACAGATGTTGGAAAATACTCTTTTTTATACAACACAATCAAGGAATCAGACAATGAATGTTATATTTAGAAATGATAGGAAACGAAATAATGGATTGAAGTAGCATAAGAATTGCAATGAAAATTAAGAAGTGCAATAACAAGAGACAGTGGAAATCAAAGCATTCGTCACTTATTATCTTATTACTTATTATTTTAATATTACCTTATATTTTTATATTCTGTTTATAGCTTAGCTTAAATTTCTAATTTTCAATTTTAATACATTGAACCCAAATAAAATATATTGTACTATTCCACGTTTATGTAGTGTAACATTATCAATTTTAATAAACGGCAAATTAAATAAACCAAGTTTCGGAAGTCAATTAATCTTCAAACTGTATTAAGAATTTATTTCTGAGATAACATTGTGTTAACCATGATCGAAGAGCAACATTTTACACACTAGAAATATGTGAGATTAAATAATGGCCTAATGATGACATAAATAGATGGTATTTTATTTATTTCTATGTATTAACAAACCCTTATTTTATTTTTTTAAATGTATACAGAAATAGAAATGTACATGGTTTTTTTAACAGAATCAGCACCCAGTTATGAGTAAGTTCTCATAGGAGATTAATTAACGTATCCAATCTTACTGTTAACTGAATTTACGGGAAACGCACACGTTTTCGTTAGTTTCTCTATTCCACATTAAAAAATATGTAAATAAAATGGTGCAAACAAAAAAATCAAAATACTGGTGAAATATAAATATGGGATAAATGTGTAATTGCATTGATTTAAATATGTCTAAGTACCGTTGGTGACAGTTATAAATCTTTACAAAATGCCTGTTGATATTAAAGAATTAACAGAAGGATGGTTAGAACTGGAAAGCGATCCAGGTTTATTTACCCTTCTATTAGAAGATTTCGGCGTAAAAGGTGAGATTTTTGCCAAGATATATTTAACATACAATTGTATTTAACTATTTATAATGTAAGGTGTTCAAGTCGAAGAGATTTACGATTTGAATAAGCCATTTGATGGTCCAGTGTATGGCTTTATTTTCCTATTTCGTTGGATTGAAGAACGTCGATCAAGGCGAAAAATCGTTGATCAGACTGAGCAATTTGTTAAAGATGAAGATGTAAGTGTTTTCACTCTTGTTATGTAGATTGACCTAAGATTAAATGTACGGAGAGTATAATTCTATATCTGATTATCCTCGCTAGGTAGCCTGTAGATTTGCTGCAAAGATAAAAAGCAATTTTTCAAATGATTGTAATAGTTCAGTAATCTCAAGATCTCAGGTCGCATGCTACGCTTTTAGCCATTTTATGTGACGCACGACGATATATGCTTAAATACAGAATATTCCAGAAATACAGATTGTTTTGTTTTTAAGAATCTAAATAATTGTTGAGTGTTATCATTCAACTCTGTTTATGTTTGATATTATTTACTAGAACTTAATATTTGAGCAGTTTCTTCTAACATTTCCATTTTATTTTGTCTTCTTCCGATAACTTATTTTTGTCTCTAATATCTCATTCTCGACACAATCTCAATCCGAATGCACTTTTCTGCAGTGTGTTTTCCATTTTACGCTGATCGTTATTTCAATTTTGTGTTGGCTTCTTTCCAATGTGAATATTTTTTTTTATTTTCGGCGATTTGTATCGGATAATATATAGTTTTATTTTCAATCTCTAAGTTATATTCCACTTTTTTCTTTGTTTTTAACTGTTCATTACTTGGATAATTACATTTCAGCTTTTGTGTTTCGAATTTTGATTATTGCGTTTACAATTTATATGCATCTCAATTGAAGTTCTTGGAAACTTAGAAAATAAGTTTCATTTGTAATTATGTTGTTTATAGATACTACTCTCGAATTTGCCTGTTTATAAACTATTTACTTTGAAACAGGTTGTAAACAATATATTCTTCGCTCAACAAATGGTACCGAACAGCTGTGCGACTCATGCGTTAATCAGTATTTTACTGAATTGCAGTAATATTCACTTGGGCGATACATTGGGTCGTCTCAAACAACACACGAAAGGTATGAGTCCGGATAATAAAGGCTGGGCAATTGGCAATACACCTGAGTTAGCTTGTGCGCACAATTCACATGCGATGCCACAGGCAAGGAGGCGACCATTGGGACATCACGGGGATAGGTGAGGAAAATATATCTTATAAAATTATTTTAATTTAAAGTTAATTTATAATTTTTAGAGTGCAGAATTAGGTATAAAAAATAACTTTATTTAGAATTATATAGGGCATTTTCGGCATATTTTTTAAATACATTTTCTTAAAAAAATATACATTAACATTTTCTAGCGTAATTTTGAAACTTTGTGTACCAAAGTACACTTTTGTCACAATATCATTACACTACTTTATAACACTAATAGCGTCTTTTCAAACAATTTGTATTATTTAAACTTTATAGATTTGGTTTCGGGTCAAGTTTAGGTCTTCTAACTTCATCAGGGCGTGGGGCTTCAGCCGTGACAGCTTCTGCTGGTGGTCGTTATGCTGCTTTAGCTTCGGAAGCGTTCCATTTTGTTTCCTTCGTACCAATCAATGGACATTTATTCGAATTGGACGGTCTTAAACCTTTTCCTATTGATCATGGACCATGGGACGCCAAAAATGGGTTAGTCGCTATTAGCCTTATTCTTTTTAATATTCGTGACATATTTTGTTCTGTGTCTTACAGCTTCGATTGGACAGATAAATTTCGTTCCGTGATGAGTGAACGTTTAGGTTTAACAACTGGCGAGCAATATCGTGATATTCGTTTTAATCTAATGGCATGCGTACCTGATAGACGATTAGCTATTACACACAAGCTCAAAATGCTCAAAACTAATCGAAAAATTGTTGTGGATGCATTGCAAGTAAGTTCTCATACTTAAAATTAATTATTTGTTAAATTTGCAAGAATACGCTTCTTATGTTTTAATTTATTTATTAAACAAGCTCACGGAAGCATAAATGTTTTCGAAATTTTTTAACATTTAGCAGTTAATGAAGCTTAAACATTCCGAATTAAAACCAGCATTAACCTCACTGGGAGGCGTAGAAAAATGTAACGAATTGAATAAGTCAATTAAAAGTGACGGGGAAGATCATTTAGATGATGATGAAGACAATAATAAACTTTCCCTGGACGCTAAAATTGCTAGCGGTAAAATGCTGATGTGTCGTCCACTGGATTATTCTACGCCATTGACAATTCAAACATCACCTTTGCCGACATCATCAACTAGCACCTGCCAATCGTCAGATGAATGCCAGCCGATGAAAACGATGACAACAAAAGTCGATGATGTCTGCCGATATGGTCTCGGAGATGGAGATAAAATCTGTTCCGGTGGTAGTGCGAGCAGTGGTAGTCAAACTCCTTCCTCTGATGCCGTATTCAAGTGGAGTTGGCCGAGTGATGGAAGTTTAGAAGAGCAGACGGGCAGCGTTACTGGCTGTAGTGATGGAGCAAGAGAAGGTTTGATGAGTGATAAGGACGAGACAAAAGTTAAGCAGTTTGTGGTGATTCGAATGGCTTCTTCCGGTACAGACGGTACTAATTGTAAGTTAAGTTCTTTCAATTTTATATAGAACCGTGTATGGTTCTGCTATTACTATGCCCACGCACATTTTCACTACATTAAAATCAATATAGGTACTTCCCCACCAAAGAAATCCTCTACGCCAGGTCGTGCACGCGTGCGAACCAGCGACGGTGATATGGTTGTTGCTACTACCTCGACACCACCCAGAGCTTCAGTATCGGCGACCGATAGCGTTGAACTAAATTTAAACAGTGGAACAACAGCTGCAACACATCGTTTCAAACATCGTTCAATACCTAACGACAGTATAACAACAGCGACAGCGTCACCAATTTCGAATATCGATGAAAGAGATCACATAGAGCGCGATGAGAAAGTGATAATCGAAGCAACAGTTGAAGGAACTTCGGGATCTTCATCAGCAGTTGGCGGTAGTGGCGGCGGTAGCAATGAACCTCCTCAACATACATTTGCGCCACAAGATCTATTAGCGCTATTGCGTAACCTCGAAAATGAAATCTGCATCTGCGAAATTAATTTAAAGGACGAAAATGACAAGCAAAAGAAATACAGGGTAAGAATATCTTTATATATATATATATATATATATAT
>WYDF02010296.1:0-13685 GCA_009867245.2 Adranes taylori
TTTCCCCCACGGCCCGGAAAGTTTGCAATTAATATGAAAGAGATTGTTTTTCCTTTTCATTTCCCCCCCCCCCCCCCCACCCGGTGACTTTCGACCTCAAAAATCAAAAGTTCTAACTAGATTTCAATTTCAAAACAACTAGTTCTTGTTCTTGGTACACATTCAACATGTTCTTGATTAGAATGACTAGCAATACAGATTGTCTTAAGGTTAACAATTAACTATTAGTACATGTAAATTATTCATTAGCTATATATTCTTAAGAAGTTTTATTATTGTTAAATTAAATTTTTAACTCTCTCCCCGAATCTAACTATTTTTTGACTCGCAAAAAATAGTTAGATTCGGTGATTACTATTAAGTGGTCTGTGGTCTGAACACCTGACCGGCAATCGGGAGAATCGGATTCGATTCCCGAGTGGGGTAACTTTTTCAATGGTGCAAATGATTATATAAATTTCAATTATTATTTTAATTATACCGAGTGATCCATACAGTCATGAAATATCTCATTGATTGTAGTTTGTTATTTAGGTCGATATTTTAGAATGAAATCATCTAAACAGTGTTTTTTTCTTACATTAAAATTATGTGTTTTTTCAAGCATTGTAGCTGAATTTTCCATTGTCTCTAGTATACTGGATACTTACCTCTATGATTACTTTAAAAACTGTTCGAACAAGGAAATTATCAATTCTAATGCATATACATATGTATAAATTTTTGTAACTTTTAGGTGTGCACAATAAAAGCCATAATCAGTTTATGTGTTCTAACTGCCAAAAAGTTTACAAATACGCTTCTACGCTAAAATTTCATCAGAAAAATGAATGTGGAAAGGAACCCAAATACAACTGTGAAGTTGGAGGATGTCTATATAAGACTAAAATTAAAGGAAATCTTAAAGCACATTACATTAATCGACATAGGAGCGAGTATTTAACATCGCATTTCCGTTGTTAGACTTTAAGATTGAGTAGATCGTGTCAATATATGTAAGGTGGCCAGATTTTAACCTTGGAGACTCTGGACAACGACAATATTAAACAACAAAGTCGTACGTAGCAAATTCAGACGTAGAAAATCAATTTTTCTGTGATGCAACCGGCCTTATATTTAAATTGTTTTTAATGAAGACTAAGAATATATTAGCTATAGCAGTATAACCAAATTTTTAAATAGATAGGTGCGTTATTATTTCGAAAATATTGATGATTAGGAAGTATTTAAGAATCAATTTCAAAAATTGAGGCAGGGTGGACACGTGTTTCTGGCATAGGTAGCACCCTCTCATTTTCCTTATGGGCTCAAGATATCACTACATCGAATTATGACTTAAACGTTATATTATTGCGCCATGCCTATGTCTTAAATCAATTCTTAAAATGTTCCTTACATATTAGAAGTGTATGCAAGGTTGCATATATTACACATATATCGATTTATTTGTTGTATAATACATTTTATTAGCTGTATATATTGCATTGGACGAAGTAGCACCTTTAAATGTTGAGCTGAACTATTAAAACGTTTTATCAAATCAGTGAAGAACAAGGGACTTTAACAATCTCAACAATCATCAATATTTTCGAAATAGTAACGCACCTATCTAGTTAAAAATTTGGTTTTACTGCTAGAAGTAAACTCACATTCACATTCTTCTTTTGTACTACTCACATTCTTCATTGAAATATCGTGTTAGTACGTTACTCTAATACTGAAGGTGCACTACAAGTGGAAGTGGTATGCCCAATGGAAGTGGTATGCGAGGCGACATTTGATTTTTAAAGTCCCTTGCTCTTCATTGGTTAGATATAACACTTTAATAGTTCATTTCAACTTGTAAAGGTGCTATTTTGTCCAAATGCAATATGTACAACTAATGAAATGCTTTATACAACTAATAAATCGATATATAACTTTTAATATACTGGCATACACTTGTAATTTTTAAGGAAGATTTTTCAAGAATTGATTTAAGACAGAGGCATAGCGCAATGATAGTACGTCGAACTCATACTTCGCTGTAGTGATATCCTGCGCCTATAAGGAAAATGAGGGGGTGCTGACGACAGCCACACTATACCAGAAACACGTGTCCACCCTGCCTCAATTTTTTTAATTGATTCTTATACCTTGACTCTGGTAATTGATTGTGGTATATAACGTGTAATATATGCAACCTTGCATACACTTGTAATATGCAAGGAAGATTTTAAGAATTTATTTAAGACAAGTGGCATGGCGCAATGATGTAACGCTGAGCTCATAATTCGGTGTAGTGATATCTTGAGTCCATAAGCAAAATGAGAGGGTGCTACATTATGCCAGAAATACGTGTACACCCTGCCCCAATTTTTGAAATTGATTCTTAAATACTTCCTAATCATCAATATTTTCGAAATTGTAACGCACCTAACTATAAATTGTTTTTGTTTTTATTTGAAAATTCTTTTACCTAGCTTGTAAAATATTATAAAATATGCTGTTATTAAAAAAAGTGGGTTTGAGAAGTTATCTCTAAAGCGGGACATAAACGGTACCTTTTGGTACATAGGAACAAATCTTCCATAATTACGACCCGGATGCCTGGTCGCCGTGTATTTATGGTTTTTAATCACTGACACTAGACATGTATACGTAGCCATACAAGCTGTTTTGTGCTTTAATGCCTTATAATTGTTTTTTGAGTGTTGCGTACTCTTGTATTAGTTTATATTGTTCTTGGCACTAATTATAAGAACAGTCGCTAGTGTCAAGTTGTGTTCTGTAGAGCCTTTTCGCTGAGCAATGTTTGAAGATCATTACGCTTCTTGTTGCCTGAATTTTATATTGAAATATATAATGAATTACTTTTAAAGGCTTATTACTTTATTATCATATTTCCTAAGCATTGAAACTAAGCGCACATGTCACGCTATCGCCATAGTTCGTGGTGCGAAATGTTGAGTGTCTGTTAGTCATTGAGTTATTTATTTCGTTATGTCTAACAAACTTGGAGATAATTAGATGACTTAATCAGTCTCAAAAGCACCTATTGATGATATGTTTCACACAAATAGCTTAAAAAAGCCAGGTAGGGCAGATGCATTTCTCACATTAGGTACAGTGCACCCGTAATCTAACGACTTAGATGACTGCACCACGACTGGCATGTTTAAGCTTGTCCTTGACGTAGACTTTCTTTACAAAGAGCACATTGAGAACTTCTGATAAAACTTTTACGTGGCTATTCAAATGGCGCTAATGGTCTCTTAAAATTTAATTAGAATAAATTAAATCAAGGTTAATATGGTACTGAAGTGCATGATTTTTATCATACTTTTTATACCATTCTAGCAACTCATGACTCCATAATTGAAGACATATTAACCAATTTAAAACAAAAACTGGAAAACAAAACAAAATGAATAAAATTTAGAAAAACATTATTTACCCTCCTTTCCTTTCCGTTAATCCTATCTATTTTATTCCTCCTCCTAAACAGTCTTTAACATTATTAGCCTACTCCCTTTCGTGTGTTGTCCATTTAATCTCCCAACATTCTTTAACCCAGTGCTCCCACTTATCTTCTTTTCTCTCACAAATCCTACAAACTCTCTCACTTTTAGTCATTCATTATCTATTGATCCTATCCTCACTTCCACATCTGAAACGCGCTAACATTCGTTTTCTCTCCATACTCATTTTAGCCATCATGTATTTCGGTAACTCTTCTACATTTCTGAGATCTTTATACCTAGTATTGTACGTAGTGTTTCGCAATCGTCCCCACCTTTCTTGCATTTCCACATCAATCATCGTCACTTCCACTTATTCACCATCTCATACGACTATAACCTTTTATTTTCTTTGTTTTTGACCATAGTAATAGTAAAATGGATTATCAGTTATTAATGATATATATTGTTCAACAAGTGAACATGGTAATCGATGGAGATATCTCTAGGATGGGAACCATGGTTCCGATACTTCCAAATATCTCTAAACAATATTTAATAAATATGTACTTTGGGTTTCAGACTGGTGGAGTTACCTGGAGTATAACAACTACGGTCATTATACTCCAAGGTAATGACACAAAAACATTCATTTTACACGAACACGAGATATCTGGAGGATGAGAACCACGGTTCTCATACTTCCAGTTATTGCCTTTAGATCAGGGAGTTATCTGGAGGATTAAGTACTATGGTGCTTATACTCCGTGATAATCCCAAAAGGTATCTGACGGCTCATCATAAATGTGTTGACGTTGCATAGCAACATTTAAGAGTTTGTTGTGCATTGGATAAAGTTGTTCATAATCAATTTTGTAGTAATAGGATGGAGTGCCAAAAGTTCTCACCAGTGGAAGTCATGTGGTGATAATCAATTAAGTGCCTTCTGCTTTATGTATTCTGGTTAGTCTTACACTTTTTTTATTTATTGTCGCTATTAATTACAATCCGAACTCGTAGAACGCTTACAGGAGTACAGTCGAAGCGACATTATATCCGTTTCATGATTGTAGATGTGGAAGAATTTTGGAGCTAACCACTGTGTACTTCTGTAACATGCGAAGATTAGCGAGCTTTAGTTGTGGTTATATTCAAAAGTCTCCGTGAAAGCAGCGATGGTATTTAAAGAGAAACTTCTAGCGGAGTTTAGCCTTGCTAATAGCCTCGGACCTTTTTCCTGTTATTTTTTCTGTTTATTTCATGCGTGTTCATATTTGCTCTCTCAGAAACTAATCTCGACTGTCCAAACGACTGTTAATCGAATGCGCCTCTCTCTTTCTCTTTCTATGTGTTCTATACTTCAACAACGCCTTTCGTTTATTGCCTTTTCGCTCGTGTTTATGCGATAGCGACTCTCTTGTCTTACTTGTTGCATTGGGATCTTAACATATGTGGTTTTAACGTACAAAATTATCGAAACTTTACACATGAGAAAGTCAGTCAATAAGGAAATGTCTCGCACTAATACTTTTGTAATTAATTATTTGTGTTTTGGGAAATTGTTGTTTTTCTATTTATCTTTTCCGCTGGAGGGTGTTCAGCTGATAACATACGTAATTTGAAAATTTATAAAATTCTAGGTATTAAAAGCAATAAACAATTCGTGTGTTCTAAGTGTCAAAAACTTTACAAATATACGCGTTCATTGAAATTCCATCAGAGATACGAATGTGGAAAGGAACCGAAATACAATTGTAAAGTTGACGGATGCCAATATAAGTCTAAAACCAAAGGAAATCTTAAAGTGCACTACATCAATCGACATACAATCATAGATTTTACATCGCATTTTTTATAAAGCTTGATTCAAAGGATATTCGGAACAAGAATACTGTTCGGATCATTCAAGCGAAAATCTGTACTAATACACTATATCGTTGCTAAAATTAAAATTCTATCATTGTTGAATATGGAGTATTTGATTATTCCGGTTTGTCAACTGTTCATAACAGTCATTATGATTAATATAGTATTGTAGCAAACATGTAGTGTTCAATTCTACTTACTTTTGTGCCTGATTTAGTTTAGTAAATAAATATAAAATATATTAGGTTATATATCAAGAATAAAATATACTTACTTGATATACTAGGCGTTTAAATTGTCATACGTTATACGTGTTTTATCATTGTATCGGCAGTAGTAGTAGTTTGTTCTTACGACTGAACCTGCCAAAATCTTATCTTAGTTCATTTTAATCGTAAAATGTGACGTCACGCCGCCATCTTAGATTTTCAAATGACAGATGTCAAACACATTAAAGCTGTCAAACACGCTAAAACTCAAACACGCTAAAGTATCCATGATTAACCTCATTAATTAAAGCGTCAGTCACATATTCCGTTTAGAATGAGTTAATATAGGGTCTAGATGGGTTCGGATGTAGGAAAAAGCTCCTACTACTATTGACCCGGAAAGTAAAAACAAAAATTCAATTAAAATTTGTAAAAAAAATTAATTACATTAGTTTAGAAATATACACTCCAGCCGTGTAAGAAATAGGTTGATAGAGAATGTCGCTGGCTACTGTTCTGTCTCGGTTGCTGCTATCTCTTTATGCTGCTGCTGGCTGACTTGCTCTGCGATCGCAAATTGTGAAATGCCTAAATTTAATAAATCTTTGCAGCAGCGATATACTATGGGTTATTAATACGTTGGCTGCTAACTACGAGTAAGATAAAGTTTTTTCTCTGTTAGCTGAATTAAAGTGTTCACTAAAATTGTTTACGTATATTTGAAAAATATGTAACACAACTTTATTAGGCTATCTGACTTTTTTTGCAGTGATAATATCAGAGCATTTGATCCGCTCGATCTATGCCGGATATTCCAATTGTTACATAGTTTCCAATCACAAACATGTTGGCTAAAAGAAACAATATTGTAACGCTAGAAATTGTCCTCATCTTATTGTACATAGTTTAGAAAATTAATATTCAAGTGTCATCAAAACTAATCCAAAATGGTTGGTTCCTTTGTAATGTTTGGTGAGACAAGCATTCTTACGGTAACCCAAAATTAAAACAAATACGCAAAAGTTATAACACCTTGCGTATCGATTAAACTTTTCTGCATAACAGCAAATAGTATTCAAAACATTAAGAACCTGACACTTACATAAAAGAGTAAAATTTATGATTTCAGATTAAGATTTTTATAGGAATTGGAAGAAATGCGTTTTTAGTTTTGCCGGCGGATAGAATGAGTTCAATGACGTGAAGTAATATAAATTTTACGATGCGTAAAGAGTACGGTCTTATCAATGCTTATCGATTTTATTGGCGATCGATGCGTACGTGGATGATAGCACAGTACACAATGGGACGCGGAAGGCGCATGTATTTTGTCGAATATTAATTATGGCCGCCGCAATTAGCGAGAGTAGGCTTAAAAGATAGTTAGTACAAGTGTAGCAATGACGATCAAATGATAGAAGTAGGGCAAAGTAGGTAAGGGATGGGCCCGAAACAAGATTGACGGGAAGGAATTAGGTATTATATTATTATGCAGAGCATTTTTCAGTCAGTCGTAGTCGGAAAACATGAAAAACTTATAACCAAAAAGATCGTCGCGGAACCGCGGTAGAAATTGTGATTAATATAATCCAATTATTAAAATCATTTTATTGGAATAAACTGTTAAACTTATTTTATCGGGATTAATTATTACCTTAGAATTTTTTATCAGAATTAAATACTGAACTAAGATTATTTTGATCGGACTTAGTCATCGAATTAAATCTATTGACCCGAATTTACTAGTGAGGTAAACTTACTTGATCCGAAGTAATTAATGAGGTAAATTAAGTTGCGGGGAGTTAATTTATGAATTAAACTATTTCGTCCTTATTCGATTAGTTTCTGAATTAAACCCAGAGTGTGCCAAGGGTAGTTTTATTTTATGTCGACAACAACATGTCCACACCAATCTAAGTGTTTGGTTCATTTATGTTTATTTATTCGGGTAAATTTGTTATGCTCATTTTATTACGCCAATTTAATTGATTGATCTGATTTATTATTTCGGGGTTCATTAACTTATATTGTTTATTGAACATTAACCAGTGAATATTTCATCATTTTCTACGTTGAATTATTTATATATTTTCAGAGAATTTTCAATACGCTAACGTTAAACTGATTTAAATTGTTATTTGTTCACGCCTGTCCTATAAAACATAGTGCTTAAGAATCAAAGAACTTAATAAATATTGGTAGCGAAAGCTAAGCCATCAGCTAATCCCCACATCGGTCCAATTCGCAATAAATACGTCTACTCTTCCCTCAGTGTTTTTGTATTTTTTTTTTCGATCCCAAAACTTCTTGAGCGGATTACGGTCGGATATAGCCACCCGACTATATCTACTGCCAAAGTACTTTTCAAATATATGAAATAATCAAGTATTCTTTTAGGTCTTCTTCAAGCATTCTTGCTAGGTAACTATATGGATTCGATTGATATCATTGATGATGTAAAATTATTCGAATGCGATAAATGTCGACGATATTATAAGAGTAATGTTGCCTTGAAGAATCATATGAAACGAGAATGTGGGGTCGAGCCGCGTTTTGAATGTCCGGAGCAAGGTTGTACATATCGAACAAAACTCAATGGAAATCTCAAGAAACATATGTTGGTACATATGAAGAAACCTAAAGGAAATAAAAGGTCATCGAAAAAAGTGAAACAATGCGATAAGAAGAAATAGATATAAGGAAACGCCAACTTATTGAACAGAATTTAGTATTTTTAGTAATATTCTTACTTTAGGATGAAATTGATTTCAAAATACTCGATAACATGTTAGATCATTATAATCTGCAATAAGTTAAATTTAGAAAGTTGACTACCATGAGCATTTGCATGACTTTAAATTTTATTATGTGTATCAACACGGGAATCCCCCTGTTTATTTAGATCAAATTTATTTCTATCCTGCCGTTAGTACTTTCAGCATCAGGCGTCTTCCATAAATAGTTATATTAAATTACCAGGACCAGGTCTTCCCAAGCACTGGGGCACGCCTCCTTTCATGGGGAGGGGAGACAATGCGTTTGACTTTTCTAAACAAAAAACCATTTAACGACGTAACTACCACTTACTAATTCATTTCAATACTTCACTCATTTATTCAGTCACTAATTCACCCATTCAATCGTTGTTCCGGACATCTCTAGGCAGGTCTCATCTTGCACCGTCCCACCCGCGATGTAGGTTAGGTTAGCGAAGGGGAGGGGGACATGACAATATATAATTATAACCTGGAGAGGCTAGACGCAAAAATGGTTGAGAAACACTGAATTAGACAGACATATATGTTAGCAACGTGTTAGACATATTGCTTTGTGGCATAATAGTTTTAAATATCAGATAATATTAAGTCTATGTATGCAAGTTTTTTGTTTGCACTAAATAATTTTATGGTTTACGAAATTGTACTTAGTTATATCAAATATACGTGTATAAGTTTGACATAAATTGTTTGTCTTAATTTTCCCTCAAAATTTATACTCTATAATTTTCTAATTTTCTTACAATTATATATATATATATATATATATATATATATATAATAAATGTATTCCCAGCTCTTTTGTTTTTGGTCTGCCCAACTGGCAGAGCAGATGGCAGAGCTATAACGCTGGAAACAAATGCTCGTGCTTAAGATGATACAGAAAGTAAAACCACAACCGAATAATTCAAGTTCATCGCTCCACGGACGTGTCAACAAACAAGAGCACAAATCTATTGGTTGAAGTACCTGACTCGGTGTGAAGAATATCAATGTTGATGGTGCCCGCCGGGCCAGTAGTAATGAGGAAGGTTTGTTTTAGTCGGTTGGAGCCTCGTACTTTGTGCATCTCCGTGGGGCTCGGAGCAATGGACTCTGAGTCCCATGTCTAACGCTAACATATCAAGAAATGAAATAAACATAGCAGGTTGAACATTTTTGTTTTGGACCAAACCTCTTAAAAAAATAGGTGGGTCCCCAGTGGAACGTGCATTGGGTTTTTTCCATATTGATCTGTAGACCCCAATAGTTGTATTC
Source organism: Adranes taylori (assembly GCA_009867245.2). NCBI lineage: Eukaryota > Metazoa > Arthropoda > Insecta > Coleoptera > Staphylinidae > Adranes > Adranes taylori. The sequence goes on from WYDF02010296.1 coordinate 9,550, forward strand.
TTCTAGGAGCTTTTGTACCATGATAGAGATATCGTCGTAGTCTTCCGCGAATATTATTTGGTCGTCCGTAAACAATAACGTATGTAAATGACATCTATCTGTAATTCCATTCTTTTAGTGCTTTTCTGAAATAGAATAGGCGAAATGTAGCAATCCTTTGGTTACTGAAACTTCTGCAAAAAGCTTCGTGCCTACTTTCACTGCTCTAATACTGTTTTTGTATAATCTTTTCACGGTGTTATTGTAAGTAGTTGGAATTTGAAGTGCTTTCCACAGTTTGTTGATGGACATATGCTCGTACGCTTTTTTATTAAATCAATGAACACTAAATTTGCTGGTTTTCTTCGTGCCATTTTCTGTTCGATTATTTGTTTCAGGCAGAAAGCATTGTTCATACAAGATCGGCCTGCTCTGCACCCGCTCTGTCACTCTGGTTCTGCGAAATGTTCTTCAATCCTTTCATTTAGGAGTCGCCTACTCACTGAGCTGGTCACGCTTATGCCCCGGTAGTTGTTACCCCTTTTTGAACCTTTTTTTGTGTATTGATGTAATATATGTTCCATTCAATTGGCACTTGGTCGCTTATCAGACATCTTGTAAATTTTGATGCCAGCACTTCTAATACACATTCTGGTGTCTTCTTCATCAGCTCAATCCTCCAGGACTTGAGGACTTTAGTTTTTATCTAATCTTTCTCTGCATAGGAAATGGTTCCATTTTCTATTGTGTTTTTAATCAGTATTTCTTGATAGGGCTTTTTCCAATTGGTCCATTACGTCTAATTTTAGCAACTTTCTGCATTTAATTTCCGCAACTACTTTGACCTCCCTATTTCTAGTGGCATATCTTTATTGATCGTTTGGATTTTTTGTTATTAACCATTTAGCGTAGAGTCGTTTCTTTTCTTTGACTGGGAGTGCGAGCTTTTTAGTGTACCAAATATTATGGGCTATTTATTGCTTTGGCTCTTATAGCCCAGTGTTTCCATGTACCTTCAAATATAAGACAACATAGAATCTGTAATTTGCAAGAGATGAATTTGGCATACAAAAGCATTAACGAATAATGAAAATCTCAATTCCAACCATTCCATTTGTACCATCTAGAACAGCCATACTCAACCTGTGGCCTGCCAAACTTTTATGTGCGGCCCAAAACACTATTATAAGGAAGGTGCTTTTTAATAATATGGGAATGGATGACCTAGAAAGGTCATCACCCAAATAAATAAAAGGTTACATTCTAACTTCATTTCCTCTTTTTCTTCTTGCTCACCATACATGCTGCTGCCCATATAACATAGTAAACAAATGTATGTGGCCCGAAGGAAAACAAGGTTGAGTATAGTTGCTCTAGAATTAATTTGACAGGAAACTGAAGATTATTATACTCATGTATCCTACGTGATAATATATTGTGATTGTTTTAGGAAAACCATATTTCCCGCTTCTAACCAAAGGAAAGTTATCACTCTATGAACATATATGCGATAGATGTGATCGACGCTACAAACTCAAATCTAGTCTTACGTCCCATCAGAAATATGAATGCGGACGTGAACCGAAATTTTATTGTACGCATGCGGGCTGCAATTATCGAACGAAAATTAAAGGAAATCTTAAAATTCATTTCTGTGTACATAAGAGACATGTAGAATAAATATGCATATCTAGCAATGGTTTATGAGATTTTTTTTTGTAAATTTCTACGGTATTTCCAAAGGTATTTAAAAAGGTCCACGTAATGTTTTATACCTTTTTTCTGTTTATTTTTTTTTTCTCTTTCCTTTTTTTCCCTCTTAGGTACCTTTTTCCCCATTTCTATGTCTCACAACTCCTAACAAAACCCTTTTTTACACATCCTCATATCACCTTCTCTTCCCAAATTTATTTACCTTTCCCCCCGCAACCCCTCTTTCATATTCTCACTAATTTCAGATTTCATCGCTCCACCCTTTCTACTACATAAACTTTCCTCGTCCTGATACTAATCTCACACATCATTCTTTCCATGTCTCTTACTCCATGCCCCATGTACACCTTCCAATTACCCGCTACCATCTTTTGTTCATCCGGCTACAGCATTTCTTGATCCATATACCGAATGCTCCCATTTCTTTTCCCCCTTCCCACATCTTCTCTATAATTCATTCAATACTTATTTCCTTTTTTCTCGCTACAACATCTAAACCTGGCAATCATCCTCTTTTCTTTCATGTTTCTTCCTGATCTCAAATATTTTAATAAAATACCTTAAACCATTAAACATTCATATTTCCTATTGTATCGACTCATTCTTATTCTTTTATGCAAATCAGTTATAAATATTATTTTAATCAAAAGTTTGTAACGGAAACAGCAGAAAATCATTTAACAAAATTTATAGTTAAAACTTTGGACGTGGTGCTATATATCGTCGTTGTTTTAATTATTCTTATCCATAATGTTACAATTTAAATAAATACATTTTATTTTTATTGACTATTTCATTTTTAAATAGCACATAAACAAGTGTTGGAAATTTAATTGTTCTATATAAATAATTTTGCGTACGTTTCAATAAATTGTTTTTTCAATAATTTTAGTAGGTTATAGCAAATACGAAATATATTAGCATTTTTTATTATAAAACATTTGAAAATTGCAATTATATGCTGATCTGCAAATGTTTCTTTTAAAATTGTTGTTTAAGTATTTTAGAGAGAATAAAAGAGTAACTAGCGATAAGTTAAAAATTGAATTATTAAGAATCTTTAAAAGCATTCAGACATTAAAATCATTTAAAAGTTTACATATCAAAAATCTTACTGACATAAGTACTTTAATCATAAATCCTTTTTTTCACACTTAAGTCCTTTACAACATTCAAAAAACCTACACTAAAACGTAAAAACTTGTACATTTCACGAATTTTGATGTTTAATTCATACATATAGTTTTATAAATAAACATTTAATTTCAAAATCCCAAGTTATGTTGTCTCATATCAAAATTAAGAATCCTAAACCACACGACTCTCACAGAAGCGGATTAATTTTAGTTGATCCTTCAACACATATAGTCGTAGGTTCAACATAAGCTACTGCTCCTAATTTATCCTACGCTTTGGCCGGTGCGTATTACTATGCAAGTTCTTAATTACACATGAGTGGTAAACCGTTATAACGGAATTTAAACTACTGTTTTTTTGCTTTTTAAGGACAACTCCTTATTAAGAATTGTCTGAAAAAAAGTTTTTTTACGTATTTCAAACGGAAAACGTTTCCGCAAATTATAAATAGTATAGGTTGTTATCGTATGAAATGAGTTTCATTGTTTTCAAACAAGAAACGTTTTATAATATTCAAACGGAAAATGTTTTAACAAAACAGTTTAATAAATTAAACGACAATCTCCATCTCCAAAAATGATATCTCTTCTCCATTCTTCGACTCCACTCTTCTTCATCTAAATTTCTCTGCCTCCTCCTTCTGATACTTTTGTTCCCATTTGATCACTTCCTGATCAAATGGGAACTCTCACTCTCACTTTTCCTAATTTCTGATAGCATCTCCATTTCGAAACTCGACATTACCTCAGTCATGGATCTTTTTCTAACCTGCATTACTTTTTGTTCCACGTTTTCCACTAACCTATCCATACTTTCATTACCATTGCTCCGCATCACAAAATCCTTGAGACTCATCCTCTCACAATGTGTAGATCACAAATCTTCTTATATTTAAAATAGAGAGCCTTAAATTAAAAAAATCAAATTCAATGCTGGTCACCTTGTTTATAATGATTTTATAAACAAGTTTCTTGTATTTATTTATATACAAATATAAAATTTTAGAACAACGCGATTGACAGTACTTTTTTAAGTGCTTGTTTTTTCTTTTATTCTTATCTATTGCTATTCGAATAACGCGATTTTTTGCGCTTTTATTATTGCACGCTATCAACACTTAATAGCTATTATCTTTCACGCCTATGCAGGTTACTCGAAGAAATTTATACCACCATACGCGTAATTCAATTGCTAGTATTTTGCAGCCAATTTCAATATTTCTTTCCGATTAAATCCACTTATATAAATTAATTTATCGGAGCAACGAAACATCCGCACTCGGCGAAAACGCACACAAACAATCATAT
>WYDF02010318.1:0-13684 GCA_009867245.2 Adranes taylori
GAGTGCACAGCTCACTGTTATATCGAAGTACAAGACAGTTTCGAGTGCTGTGTTACAAGTGATAGTGGAGGTACCCCCGCTCGACATGCTTCTGTTAAAGCAATAAACCCTCGAACTCATACATGACCAGAATAAAGAAAAGAACGTGAAATTAATCAAGGAAAGTACAATCTGAGGAGAGTCGGCAAGCAGAGAATTTCGGCAGTTGGATACTGGAACTTATTCCTCCGAATGTGGAGTGATGGGTAAGGAGAAGATACGAGAAAGCAAATAATTACTAGGCCCAATTCTTCTCAAGAAATTAATACTGATAGAGACCTGGTAGACAAGGTGAGAGCTGACAAAGAAATATGGAATGTTAGAGAAAAAGTCGTTTTTCGAACATGAGGGACATGGCGGATAATGAGTGAAAAGGTAGGTAGTACTCAGCAATGGAATGGTGTAAAGTTTCTTGGGATACAAAATAGATGCAAGACTAACCACCTGGATCAATTCAGCCATAGGCTATCAAAAGCAACATGCACAATTAAGAGAATAGCCAAGACAACTGGTAAAAGAGCCGCGTTAAGCACTTACTATGTAATGTTCAACTCCAAACTTTCTTACGGAATAGAAATATGGGGTCATATAGCACATTTAATATAAGTTCTTTTAGTACAAAAAAGCGACGAGAGCTGCGTCAGATAATGTCATATAAGCCATTATTCCAAAAATACAAAATTCTTAGAGCACCAGCTTTGCACGCATTTAAAAGTGATTTTTGAAGTACACAAAAACAAAGCAGACGAATACGTAAAATGAAAAAATATTCACCAGCATAATAGCCGTAATAAACACAACATACAAATTTCCAGCGTTCGATTAGTGGTTACCAGGTATATGAGACGTGGCTATAAGGAATATAATATGTATCCTACTAACTGGAAGAACCTCAGCTTCAAGGTGTTTACTGCAACTGATCAATGGAAACGGCTACAATATCATTCATACCTCCCGAAGTAATTAATGCTTGTGCGGTGCTAGGAGGGATTTGTAGAGACAGAGCGGAAATGGATTTAGTGGTGAGTCCCACATGTGCGTAAATCAGCGTGGGGCCTGTCTAAATGCATTCACTAAAATTCAGAATGTGAGCGCTCTCGAATTCTTGGTAAATTATAATTAACTTGTGAATCAATTTTTACTTGTGATTTTTTAATTACCATTCAGAAATAAAATGAGTCGTTACAATTGATTAATGACTCATAAGCTGATCATAATAGTATTTTGAGCACAAATATTTGACAAATTATTCATTAAAGATATACTCAATAATTACAATTTGTTTGATTTAAACAAAGTCTATTTCTGCAATCACATAGTATAGGTATAGAACAATAATCACGCGTTTCCCTATGTCATCAACAGGGTAAAGAAGATATGAATTGATACACATAAATTAAATAACTTAATGATCAATCACACAAGTAATATCAGTAATATTACGCGATAGAACTGCCCGACATTGTCGTGATACAGGTTTTCTCGCAGGAAGTGGAATCCGTATTCTCCGAATTTGATCTAACAGCTTTCGTCGGTGTACCTAATCCTCCTGATGTGGGTCGCATTAAACCAGCATCGCCATCAATCGATAACGATGTTTCCGTATTATTATTAGTTGATGCACGACGTCCGTGTTCGCGAGCAACTGTTCGTACATCGAAGACAGAACATTCACTCTCCAAATCGCTAGCTTCCAGTTGAAGAACGTTTAGCTGTAAATAAAATTCCGTTATTTGCTGTTATTCATATAATGCAATATATATTTCTTATCAATCTTATTTCTAATCTCGAAACTAATTTTCTTAACACTAAGTCACCAGAAAAATATTGCTCAATGCTCATCAATACTAGTCTAAACTTAGAACAACTACGTTTCGCAATCAAATAGGTAAATACGTTTGAATGTTAGAAGGCACAAACTACACGTAACAACATGAGTGTAAAAGATGGGAGATGTGTAGAGACATTTTTAGTTGTGATAGCAAAAATAATCGCGCGATTCTTTCAGATCGTATTGCTAGACTACATTCCCTGCTCATCTTTCACATACTCATTTCAATCGGAAGGTTAGCACTGAATGAGCCACGAGATTACATCTTAAACAAAATTCTTCAATAGTCGATGGACAAAATGGTAATAATTCGCAATAATTTCGCAAATAATCGCAATAATTTATTTCTACAATCGCTTATTATCTGTAATTCGCAATATGATCCGCAAGAATTATTCCCATGATAGTTGTTTAATCACTAGTTTTACAAACGATCCTAGAAAGTTACTGTCAATAATGCAAAACTAGCTATACATTTTGACCTGACCTTTGTAAAGAACAAAAATTAGTTGCCAAATTGTCCTCTTGGGCACTGTAAGCATGATCAATCCATAACTATTAAAAATAATGACAGAAGACAGAACATAACCTAACCATAAGTCAGAAAATATAGAAAAAGAAGACAGAACATAACCTACTCTTACGGCCTTATTAACCTTCAAACTTTCTGATATTTTATCATTGATCAAGATGAAACGGCAGGATTTCATTAATATTAAGTATACCAGGTGTTCAAATATTGTCTTTTAGAATAGTAAATAAAATATGGGCAATAGGCATAAGACATTCCAATAATTATCTAATATTAACAAAATGATCTCTAGTTCCTCTGGTAAAAATGAAAATGGAATCTCCCGAAGATTGTGCGATAGTGCATGGTGTAATTAAAGCAAAAGTTAATCAGTGATCATCAAACAAAAACGAAACATGTATTACAACATTGTGCTGCTATCGTGACTATTGAATGTGTGTGAGTGCGTGGACACAACTGCTATACAAATAGAAAAACAAAACAAAACAATTTACTCGCCTTTTAGTAATGATTATGAGACATGGGGGAATTTGAGTTATACGTCATACAGCATTACCAATTGGCTAAAAGTAAAAATAAATTCATATCTTATTAAGGAATGAAATTTTACTTATCCAATTTTCTATAGGCTGGTTCATAAGAAAAAGGCCACAGAAAAACAGTGAATTCCTTATCGGTATTAAAATATTACTAAATTCACTACACTCCTCAATAAGTCTTTCACTCCCCTATATCTTTTATTCCTTCTCCCAAACACACTTCCATTACCCGCCAAACATCTTTCTGCATCACTCCAATTCATTCTCGTATATGCATTCACCCAATGCTCCCACCTTTCCTCATATTTTCCACAAATCCTTTCACTCTCATCCATCCAATACCTGTTATTACTATTACTAAAATATTTCTATTTAGTTCGACTTTTGTTAGTCCTACAATTAATGTTAACGCAGATACTGTAACAAAGCGACTGGGACTTCATAATAATTAAAGCAAATAAAAATACGCGATCCGTATCAGAAAAGGCAAGATAGGCAAGGCTCATCAAGGTTATCAGTCTGTACTCATCGCGCCTTCTCGCATTTGTCTTCTTCGGGATTGGTATACATGGTTTTTAGCCAACGTTCAAGTATTATTCCAGATTTATAAATATTATTGAAAAGTTTGACAAAGGTCTCTATGTTTGTTTCATTCAGTAATTTTATTATTTCAATGTGAATTTCATCTAACCCCGCACTTATGCCTGTTTTACAGTTCTTTTACATCTTCTTTTAGAATTTCTGGTGGCGACTCTAGTTCTCTGGTTATTTCACAATCTCTCGTCTCTATGTCTTCAAACAATTTCTGTATATATGTTTTCCAGTGTATTTTGAGCTTATCAGGATCTAAGATAATTCTACCATTGTTATCAACTATTGATGTCGGGTATTGCCTTTTAACTTTTCCGAAAACTTCTTTTATTTTCTTATGCATTGTACTATGGTCATTCCTCTTCTGCAGCTCCTCAATTTCCTCACATTTTTCTCTCCACCAAGATTGTTTTGCCTGTCTTATTTTTCTCCGTATTCTTGTGTTTATTTCTTTATACTTTTGAATGTTTCTGCTTTTATATGTTCTACGTTCTTCCAGTATATCCTGCATCATCCAACTTTTCTTTTTCGTTCTTCAAGGTGTGTTGTAAAAGCTCCCATTGCATCTGCACATCTGTACAGTTATCTAATCCCAATTTTGAAGTCTCATCGTTATTCCTATTTTGGACCTTCTCCTGTAAATGTGGGTCTTTTAGTTTTGTGATGTCCACTTTCTGGCTGTTACTTCTTTTTAAGTTTCGTTAGTTTTACTCGTATATTCTCTACTACAAGATTATGATCCGAGCTCACATCAGTTCCTGGGTACGATTTTACTCCATGTAAACCGACTTTATTTCTACTGTTAACTAGAATATAATCGATTTGGTTTCGAATTATATTCTTTTTAGTATGTTGTGTTGATTGTCAGGTAAATAACCGTCTAGGAATGTGATAATAGGAAATAGGAGGCTATTAACCAAGTGTTTGTGATGCACATATTTTCTTCTTGGCAAAATTAAATCAGAGTGTCGCCTCGTGTATTACGTTCACCCAGGCCATATCTACCTACAATTCAATCCACTTCTCCTGACTCCACTTTGACATTAAAATCACCTATTATTAAGATTATTTCATTTTTCTTGGTATAAGAGTTCTCTAATTTCATTATAAAAAGCATTGAGTTCAGATTTCTCGGCATTGAATGCATCATATTGAATCAGATTGATGTTTACAGGATGGCCTCGTATTTTTATCAGCATTGATCTATCTGAAAGTGAAATGAAATTCACTACTGCTTTTTCTATTTCCTCGGTTATTATTATACAACACCATTAGAATGGGACACAAGTTCATTTCCAGAAAAGTAAATTACTGATGTATCTTATCTGATAATTCTACTCCTTGGTAATTTTATCTCACTAATGCCGGGAATATCTATTCCAGTTCTTCTCTTCTCTTCTAATGGTATTATTAAGTTTCCCAGACTTTTGACATTCCAAGTACCAATTTTTATAAACAAAGACGTATTACTTTGTTTATTTCCACTTTCGGGTTGGTTCTAGTGAGGGATTTTAATCGAAAGAGGGAATTCAATGTCCTTTTGCATCGTATTTCTTTTATTAACCTTGCATAATAAATATTTCTACAGAAATACTATAATTTGTTTCATGCTCGCTTATTTCTGTCTCAAGAGTTTCAATGTTTGAAAATTCCTATTATCAATGATAAATGACAAATTTTAATGGAAATGGCAAGACGATAAATTTTGTTACCAAGTCAAATTTTGACAGCAAGTCAAGGAAATAAATGGAAAGGAACACTCGATATAATAGTTTCAATATATTAACTGTCGAACTGTCGAAAAATGAAGAGTGAGCCTCAAGTAATATTTAAAGTGTTTAACATAAACGTCATTGATATTTCAAAACTAACAATAGCACAAAACAAATAAACCTTAGAGACAAGGTAAAACATTAGATCAAGTTTAAGAACATTTCAAAACATTTATGTGACTTGATACAGTGATACAGAAGGTTCTGTTGAAGAAAAATGCACCAGAACCAATACATAGTAAATTTTAAAAAAACGGAACGTACAAAAATTTATTGGAAGACATTTTTATATCATAATAAATGTGACATCACATTAACAGTAAAAAAATTCGCTACCTCATCATTTACCTGTCGTGTGTTCAAATAAATTTCGGTTGAATCCGAACCACAACTCGAACTCTCACTAATTTCGCTACCAAATTTTCTCTGCGCTCGTGGACTCGGCGGCGGTCTTCGCGTGCACACTTGGGCTTGTATATGTTCGCAGACTCTACGAAATCTTCGAATGTTACCTGAAATTATGGTTTTCATTTTTATTTATTTATTATATAGCACAGTACAATAAAAGTTTATATCTAATAAAAGAAAATACATAAAAAGATAGAAAATGAGTAAAATATACAAAACTTATATAAACTAAAATGTGTTATATTAGTTTGTAGTCACAGGAACTCTTTTAAGGTTTGTACGTGACCAAACGTGTTGTTTCTTTGACTTTTTAAATAACTAAAACATTCCATGCTAGATTTGATAGTAATACAGGGATCTGTAACAAATCCAAGTATTAATGTATAAAACCTGTAACCAATATAATTTAATGTGTATATCATAGTATTACTTAAAAACTTAACTATTTTTAACAATTAAGTAAGTTGATTATTTTGAAAACTGCATATTGACTTTATGGAATATCAAATTAGCTTAAGAGCCCATATAGGGTAGATGCATTTCTGATATTTGTGGCAGCCTTCGTCAATACCCTCTGCTATTCACTAAGCAACATTGTAATCAATGAAAATTCATCGCTCAGCTATGTGCAGCTCCTGGCTTGTTCAAACCAACTTGACTACATAAGTTGTATATGTAGTCATCCAGATAATTTATATATATTATGAACAGCCCTGTACCCAGTACCGAGCCCTGTGGTACTCCATGCCTAATCGTTTGACCCATTGAAACTCCACCATTCAATTTTACTACCTGTCTGCGATCCTTTGTATGAACGCATTAACAATGCGAATCTATTGTCACATCCATATCGCATCAACTTTCTAATAAGTAGATAATGTGATACGCAAACAAATGCTTTAATGAGATCACAAAATAGTGAATAAAAATATTTCTTGAAGTAGATTAAATCATACCTGATAATAAAGTAAAAGTTATTGCAAATAAATGTTCCTTGGAATTATCTGTAGATTGCTTTGTAATCGTTGATATGTCGACCTGAAATCTCACATGCCTTTGAAACATAGCAGGTCCAGTTGTACCACGTTTATACTCGACTCGGAAAGACATTGGACTAGATACAGAATGACTCAATTCCGCTATCTAAAATGAAACATTTATCAACAAAATATTAATTATCAACGCTTTAGAATTTACAAATTTTCTAAAAAACTTACAGATAGGAAGGCATGTATTAAATCAGCTTTGACAGTTGCTAAAGGTTTGCCTTTAACCAATATCGTAAACGTTTCATCCTTTTCTGTCGTCATCAGACTACCAAACCATGATTTTTTCGTTAATTCCGGTGATGACTCAGGTGTTAAATGAACTTCTTCCGATGAAGCTACATAAAATTTATTGCTAATCAGTGCTAATGGCAGTGTTAAAATTTTAGTTACACTTTATATATTTATTATTTTAGTATTCTCTTTAAATTTGAATTCTCTTTAAATTGAGAAAACAAAGATCCGTTCCGTACATATAACCTATAATTTTTCATGGTCACCTAGATTATATATACTAGCACTTGTAATGGTTTAAGAGCGATTAAGCTCAATTAATCACATCCCTTAAATTCGCCATTCACTTGTGCCTTAAAAATGTTTCTCTGTTAATCAGATGTTGTCCTCATCAACTATTGAGCTTATTAAATATTAAATTCCTAGACTAGGTATACCGTAACATTTGCTTTGATTTAAATTGAATTAAAAGATATATAGTAAAACTTCTGACTTCCAGAAGTATATGAAAAATGTACTGAAATTATTTAAAGACTTACTTTGAAGTTTCCTCCGATGAAATCTCGGCGATCCGAGAAAACTATTTTTAATAGTTGTTAATCGTGTACGCCAATGATGGCCAGCGGCAGGAGAATGTGGTGAACCAGGCGGTGTCATCGGATTTAGCATATTTTGACCTAAAATATTGTAACGTAAAAAAATATTAGATGTATTCACTTCTTGGATTCTAATGTAAAGATCTCTTTAAATAGTTTAAATACATAATCTAAGGGAAAATGCGATTTATTTCACAAACAAAATAATTGCAGTACACGGCTTGCAACTTGGAAACGACTGCGGGGAACCTCACCACGACGAAGAAGAAATTGGTGGTAAAGAGAAAAACGAAGTAGTTTCGACAAGAATATATTTTTGACTTCTTTATGTTAGAGCGAGATCATTGAACAAATAATTTGAGTAATGGACTTTTATTAGGTAGGAGCGAGATGAAACAAATTTCTGCCAAATGTAGATACGAAATGTATCTACATAAGCCCAGACGAAGGTATAAAACGCTAAACTCAGTAGGTAAATGTCTTAAAATTTTAGTAGTTATTGATTAGTTTCGAAGTTTATAAGTCAGTATAAAAAGTTCGATTGGAAGAAATACATTGGGTGAGTTATGGATGAAATACAAATGTGAGTAAACATTTACTTATTCATAAATCTTAATTAAGAAGTTCAAACGCCTTAAGTTCTTTTGGTGTTACTTGAATAATTAATTCAAATTTAATGTAACAAATTACCATCTAATATAAAGCTTACTAACTATGAATCTTATTGAAACGTCATAAGTAAATTATTATTATGATGTTCTTTCAAAGATGTATTTTAATTTAATCTTTGACTATGTGCTATTTAATAGAGTGGATGTTTATTTTTTGTCACGATGTAAATAACGAGTATGTTTTATTATTCACCTAAATTCAGAGACCCCCTACGTCTGAACTATCGCTCTACTAATCCTGATTGAATTGGATAAGTTTTAATTGGCAGTAGAATTTATTTATCGAGTTAGGGCTCACATCATTCCATGTCATAAAAATAAATGTGAAAATATAATTCAAACAAAAAGAAATACCAAATATAGGGAACATTAATTGTCTATACCAAAACTTACCAGAGGCGTCATTTTCCGGAGAGATAAGTCCAGGTGAAATAAGATATTGCCTTCCCCCGCTATCACCGCCACTACTGTTCGCTCTATGATGCGTTGGAGTGGGTGGAGGTTGGACTGACACTGAAGGTGAAACGTTACCTCCTCCTGCTTGAAGTGATGCCAGTAATCTAGAGATATATTTAATATATTATATGTGCCCAATATATAATATTCATGAGTCACTAACCTATCAGCTGCAGATGAACATGAATTCGCATTGAGAGAGTTACCAGTCGTTGCACTTGATCCGGGCGGCGCTGACGTTCGATGCGAGATAGGTGGATGATTACCGGATGTTGCGGACAGTTGTGATGATGCGTGATGATGTTGCTGAGATTGGTGATGATGATGGTGATGCGCAGTAGAACCGCTATGAGGTGATGGTGCTGTTATAGGTGAAACAGATGCTGAACATGAATTGGTCGTTACTGATGTTGTTGTTTGCGATTGGGAGCGCTGACCTACTGGTGAAGACATTCCTATAAAAAATAGAAAATAAATATAAGAAGCATAAAATATTTGATGCTTCTGTTAGTAAATTTAATCTTACTATTAAAATGGACGGGACTTGATGCTCCTGATGACGACCTTGTCGGCGAATGTATACTCATAGAAGCACTATGAGTACTACCAGTTGAAGGACTTCTTCTCGTATGATGCCGTCTATAAAGAAATTAAATACTTTAGACTACTAGTACCTTTGGTTTTAGGTTAATTTATTAATACTAAAAAAACTCTTTTCGGTCAAAATCGCTTCATTGCTTTGGAAACTATTTGCTCTTTTAAGATATATACACCTTTTCACGCGTTCGAATCAACTCCTAAAACAATTTTTGTACTATATAGGTGGTATCAATTTTTTTTAAAGATTTCTTCAGGTGATAAGTCACCCCGCCATTCGGAAACACAAGGAAGTCGCTTCGCGTGCTAACTTAGATGAGTAAGGGCAATTATCATCATGATGAAAGATGAGATGGTATTTTATTCAATGTACAACACATGATGTTGTACATCATGTTTAAACATTTTGGTTGCTATATGAACTAGTTGCTAAATTGTAAAAGTTATTTACCACTTTGAGTATTGTTTAAACAGAATTTAAAACATTGAGGACATGACATTTACATATTAGTAAAATTAGATTTTCTATGAGAATCGAAAGAAAAGCATTATTTCCGCAGACAGCAAAAAACACTTCCGATGACGCTAAACTACATCAATTTGAGGTAACAGTGGAACGACGCTGATTTGTTATAGATTCGACGAAGATCATAGCGTACGGTGCGTAGCTGTTATCAGTAGACATAGATATGATTGGTGATTAGATAAAAAGTAAAGAAAGTGTATTGTGTAGCAGTGTGTAAGTAAAGAAAGTCAATTTGATTAGACAAATATCAATCATGGCGACCGTAATTCAAGAAAGAGTGGGATTAATGTAGTTACGTGAAATACACTAAGTACACGTAGACTCGACTAGTAGGGTAATCTAGTTATTAGATTAAATTGTATTTAAGTTGTACTAGGTTAATAAGAAATTTTAAATTGTAGGGTGAAGCCCTGTAAGTCAGCGTTTTAAAAACAAAATCAAGAAATAAAATAAATTAAATTATAATTAATTCCAAATAAAATCTTGATTAATAAACTGATCAAATAATTTTCAGTAATTCAGTACGGGAAATAGTAGTGCCCAGTATTTGATAACAAATAATAAATTCTTTCGTGTTTAATTCTTCACATAAATTAAATAAAATAAGATTAGACCACGAGTCTATTTAGTAGAAATAAATTGAAATGAATTAATAAGATAACGGTTCGTAATTCTAAAATAAGTTTGTGATGGTAGGAACGACAAAAGCTGTAAGTAAAATAATTTTATAAATTATTTGAGGAAACTTGAACGCAATGTTTATTACTCTATTTGCACGTAGAAATAGAATACAAATATTTTATTTTATTATTTTGATGCAGTGTTATTTATTTTGAATGTACGAATAATTATTGTTCATTTGTATGTAACATAAAGCAAATCATTATTACTACGGTTAGATGATTTATGCATCTGTTTTATTCATACAGCCTTGACTAGACGATTGGTAGATGTAAAGGCTGTGCGTCCTGGTTGTAGTTTAATTATAATTTTAGTTAACTGAGTCAAATAAAATTCAATACAGGGGTGCCTACGCTAACAATTATTAAGTCTAGAATTTTATACTAAACAGTGTAGGGAAACTGGGGATTATAACGTCATTTCCTAGTAGGTAAATTAAAGCGGGTATTAAAGTGAATAGCATTTTGTAGTTGTACGTACGAGAGGATTCCGTAATGTAGTAGAGAATGTTGCGTACCCCATTACGCGGGGGGAAGTAAAATCATCCCCCAAAATAGAACACGACAATACGACCCACGCACATTAATCTCTTAGTTATTTGGCCCACCGTGAAAAAAGTTTCGTGGCCCCTACTCTAAAGCGATGCTTACAAAATGTCTATAGAACTAAAGAAACAAGCAATCATTTGTCTGGACGTGCTTCGTGAAGGAACAACTTTTGTAGCTCGTACATTCGAGCTTCGTGATCTATTATAATGTGATCCTTATACCAATTGAAACGAGTTTTTTTGTGCCGCGGTCAACTATGGAAAATCTATCGGGAACAAATTGTTCCAACATGCAAAATGGAATATATTTAGCCTGTTTTCGGTAAGCCTGATGATGCCTCTCTCACACGGTATGTCACTTGCCGATCCTCTTCAATCATGTTACGCGTAGTATCGATGCTTTATTGAGCAACGGCCGATTATTTATTAGTTAAAAATGTAGAATAATTTACATATCGTATGTTTTATTTGTTATATGTGACTTTATTGTAGTTATATATAACTTAAATTGTTATATGTTTTATTGTTATATGTGACTTAAATGACAACCCACTGTACAATATTGTATTCAAATGGTAATAAAGAAATTTGAATTTGAATTGCTCTTTCTCAGACAAGGTATAGCAAAAAATCATTACAAAATACAGTTTGATTAAAGGTAACTCCAATAAGAAAATAAAGCAATGCTTTTTTATAAAAGTTTAAAATTTTCAATTATAACAGATAAATTCAAAGGAACTTCAATTATGAAAAAAGTTAAAAACCACTAAGATAAAGAAAATAATATTCTCATACAAAAAAACAGCTTATTTCGTCAATTTAACATACAGTTCCGTATCTGTATCTTCCACCGTATGGCTATCTTCCATATCATACATATAATATGAAATCTCTCAGAAATTCATCTATTGCAAAAAGAATAGACTGATCAAAGTTTTAAAAAAACATATTTACTTGTAGTGCGATCTTCTTGGTGTTAATGGCGATCCCTCACTAATTTGTCCGAATTGTAATGTACTTTGTCCGTTCACTCGACACGTATCGATACGTTTCCTTGGCGGATCCATAGATCCACCACTTCCTCCGACTATCCCAAGGTTACTACTGCTACTATCCGTATTTCGGCCCAAACGTATTGATCCGGAATCCGTTTCATCTTCAAAAGCCGGTCGACGGCGTTTCCGATCGAGCAATAGAAAATAGATCACCTTTTCCGTATTATGACTGTTGCAATTGAATAAACAAAACAGAATAATATACTCATACATTCTCCATAGTAAAATAAACTAATGAACTTACTTTGGACTTAATAAGTGCTGTATAAGTTTTTCTCGTTCTTTAAAACATCCTAAGCTACAAATCGCTTGTAGAACATCGGGATCAACAGCTTCAATTGATGGAAGCACATGTGTTTGAACTACTTCCATCATAGGTAGTTCCAATTCTAATTCTCCTTTACCGCCGGCCGTAACCCATGGATGTTTATTGATATCCGATAACTACATAAATAAACTCATCTTTTTAGAAATTCAAAAATGCAAAAAATATATTTACCGTCAGCCTTTTCTCTGGATTAACCTCGATCATACCACGCAGTAAGCTTTGACAATCAGGTGGTACAAAATGAGGTATGTGAAATACACCTCGTTTGACTTTCTCCAGCAATTGTCGTAAATTATCATCATCAAATGGTAAAGCGCCTACGAGGAGTGCATAAAGAATTACACCACACGACCATACATCAGCTTTTCGTCCATCGTATTTTTCACCCTATTAAAGCCAAACAATTACTGTAATATCAAATTTGCAAATTCGAAAAAACTAATCAATACATATTCCATATTATAACAAGCAAATTAGTCCACGTTATAATTCTGTGGTAGGTACTTTGGTACTCTTAATACTTGTAAGTCATTTAAATAAATCAGAATGGCTAGATTTGGTGAAATGTTGCTTTAAAAGTATGAAAACAATGTAGTCAGTTATGGGCAGTTTTACCCTAAATAAATTTTATAATGAAAATGTAGCCGGCCCATGCAGCACGCGTAGTGAGTAAGCTGTGTGACTATGTAAAAAATAAGCAACTAGAAGTCTTTATGATAATACAGTTCGTGATTCAGCAACACTTGAGTAAATTTCTGTTTAAGCTTTCGAGTATTTAGGCTTCTTATCTCCTTTGGTAGTGTATTAATAATTTTGATAGTAGTATATTCATATGAATTAATCCTTTTTTCACTTTCTTGTAGTCTATTTTGTGGGATGCACACGATAGCAACTAGAAAAAGTGGGTTACAGGTTAATCACGATTGATTACATTAGATGAATGCAATTTAACATAAGAAGGTGTAAAGTAGTTAGAGATATCGATCGTAATCTTGGTAGATTAGCTAATGAAAGGAAGCAATAAAAAACACACAACACTTCATGGAAGTCACGGTAGGTAATAGGAAATTTTATGTTGTAGGGTAAATCCCTGTCAGTTAGTGTTTTGAAAATAAAATCATGAATACATTAAAAAAATTAAAAAAAATAAATAAATAAAAAAAACTGATCTCTCTTAATTAAGTTTGGTAGTCTTCATTAATTAGAATAAAATTGTAGAAACAGAATGCGACAAT
>WYDF02010329.1:0-27074 GCA_009867245.2 Adranes taylori
ATAAAGTGAGAATGCATTTAATTATAGCAAATGACTAGACGCAGAGAGAAAGTAGTGGAAACTACAGACTGTATTATTGGTAGGAAATTAGCTAGCCCAAGAAATGAACAAACCGACACTGCGCCCACAAAGACCGAATAATTTAACTCAGCTATAACTGAATTTATATTAAACTAGCGGACCCGGCAAACGCCCCCTACCCCTGTCCCCCCAACCATGTTTTCCTATGGCCGGCCTGTAGCAGCGCCTACTGCGCGGATAGTTCTGCTGTCCGCATTATCATGACGCACGGTCAACTCTGTTGTCCGCATTGCCAGCTAGCTTTGCTGTTTGCATTGGACAGCTCCACCCACCGAGGGCGTCCCGGCGCCACCCAACCGAGAGCCTCGTGCGTAACGTTACCATCCTCTCGGTGTCCCGGTAGAACCTAATCAAAACAAACCGTTTTCTCTCGTGTCTCCCGTTTTTCTCGTTTCAGCCGTTGTAACAACCAAAACAGAAGTTTTTCCCGTTGAAAATATTCTCCGTATTCAAAAACCTATGTACATATATCAATTTTCATGACGATCGGTTGAACGGTGCAGAAGTTGACGTGCTGCAGCGCTATCTAGTGGCGAATTATAACAAAGCAGCGAGTTATAGCATAAAAATCTTCTGCCTGAAAAAAATCATGTATGTGCCAACTTTCATGATGATCGGTAAAACGCTGTGGAAGTCTATTAATTTCAAACACACAAACATACATTTTTGTATTTATAGATACACATATAGATAAATAAAATATTAAATTATATTTTTAAATCCTTTTTGTTACCTGAAAACAATGGAAATGAAGTTTATTCATCTAGTAAAATCGCCCTCACTATATACTCAAGAACAAATAACGTGACAAATGGTGGAGGTGCAAAGGTTCGTTTTTATAAAGTAATTTTCTTCAAGTTATTGTGCAATTATTTATTTTTTAAACGTTCACCACCAAGAGAAATATGGTAGAGGCGTTCCGGGTCTATGTTTGGAAAATTCCACATAATTTTAGACTTTTCCAAGTAATTTTTGGAAATTAATTTGCCAAGTAATTTTTCCAGTATATCTAACAATAATTCTTTTTAATATAATAAATTTAACAAGTTTGCCCAAAATCATAAACGAATAAAAGTTAATTTAAAATTTTTTTCATCCAATTATCGCAAACAATTTTTTAAATGTAAAAAACTAATAATTTTGCCCAAAATCGTTATAAAATATGTTTAAAAAATTAAATTTAAACTAAATATTTTAATTTACAAAATATCAGTTACAAGGTTTTTGCAAAATATCAAAAAATAATTTATTCCTGATTTCTACAAAACAAAAATCTAAATTAAAATTTTTCATAAAATTTAAAAATTTTAAATTTCTTAATTCTTTAGAAAATAATTATAAATATTTTTGAACGAAAAACGTTTTTTAATGTCTCCCATCGTGAAAATAATTTAAATTTTTTTATATATAAAAATGAATTGAAATTTCTTTTTTAAATTAAAAAATATTTAATTATTTTTTGTTTAGAAAATTTTATCGCCTTGAAATTTGTTCCATTTTGCAAAAATCCAAAAAGAAATCCTCAAAAGATAAACAAAATCTAAAAAAAAATTTGTAAACTATTGATAAATAAAATACCCTAAATTCGATCTAAAAAATATATTTAATAATATTTTTCTATTCATTATTTAAGTATAAAAATAAATAATATATTTTAAATAATTGATTGTTCGTATATTTACTACCAAGATATGAATTTTTGTAGTATTCTACATAATTTTACAGTTTTTGTCAGATTGATTAGCTAGAATATATAGTGGATAATTTTTTTAGTTTAATTAAATTACGAAAAGTAACATCAACTCATCATTGTTGTGTAAGTAAATTCAATAAAAATATTGACAACAATCCTACAGATTAAATTTACTGTCAAAAAAAATAACGTGACAGTATTTATGTAGTCAGAAGAAGAATTGAAACAAAAAAGTTTGTTTTTTTTAAATTTTGATGTTTTAGTCTTATATACGTATAGTAAAAGCTTTTATAAGACAAGTTGAGTTGGTTGCATTATAAGTCAAATATCAAGTTTTTTTTTTGAGTTACTGGAACTCTCGCTTTCATTATTTTTGGTCGAAAAATTAGCTTTTCAACAAATAAAAAGTTATATGTGCTAGTATTCGAGGAATATTTGTACATTAAATTATAATAAAAGTGTTGAAAAAATACACGCGATCATTGAAATGTGTAAACAAACTTGATGAAACAGTTGTAATAGAAAAACAATAATAAGCAAGGTGATAAACCAAATTCCAAAGTTGTTTAATAATTGATGCACGGGTTATAAACAATACGAAAAGTGTGCGCTCTTTGCAGTACAAGTTATTTGTGCATGCTCGTGCCCTGTAGTAGGTGTATGAAAATCGCTTATAAGCAACTGTTTTTCCTCTTTAGTTAGAACATGTATACGATTTGGTAAAACAGTTACTTTTAAATCTGTCTCTTGCAATTTATTCGGAACAAATTAAGTGTTTGAGTACTACACTCTTTAAGCTATCTTTAAATATTATTAAATTACAAATTCCTTGTTGTATACACATTTTTCGTAATTGGGTATAGCAACCAGTCGAACTATCATTTGCTAATGCCACATTATTACATATGTACACTACGCAGTCAGATGGACTATAACATCATCACACATAATAGTGTCGTAGAATTATTCCTATAATTCTCCTAGGCATTTAAGTTTGATATTGTGTTCATAGTCTTGTAATAAATTGTTATGTTAATATTACATTTCTTTGCAATTCAAGTTGTATTTATGATGTAAATATAATTTTTCAACGGCATGTATGAACATTCTTACGTTAAGTAAATAATCGTTTTAGTTCAATGGTAATTAATGAATTTTCACTGACTCTTAACTGGGTGCGGTATTTATTTTTAAGATTCATTCGATATTAACTTCTGATATCGATATCTACACATTAATTAAGACGTATTGATATCATCGTAAAACGTTATTCCTCAAATTAATATTCAAAAAAGTTGGAATACAACAATAGGTCTATTGTTATTTTTTTGAAGAATTAAATAACCTCAGTAATTATGTTTGATTTGCATAAATTCTGGAATTTACTTGCAAAAATTAACCATAAATTTTAAAGTATAAATAACGTAACTTTAAATCTATAACAATGATATATTACAAACATATACGCTAATAAAAATATGATTATGTTTGGCTTTCTAGTACTAGTAAAATAAATAGACAAATAGTCGGAAAACAAGGGAAAAAAACTCGGAAAAACAGTAGTAGTGAGAGAAGAAGCACTTTAGGAAAATGAAAAAAATGTCAAACAATAAAATATCACTCGCCTAGCAGTGGGAGTTGGCGCCTTCACTTTACGATTTTATGCAAAACGTAAATTAAACGCAAACTCAAACAGTGGCGTTCGTGCTTGCACGATGTTTGCCTTTACGGAAGTAACAGTCATATAGATAGAAATTTACTCATAGAATAGATATCAGAGATGCGCTCCTCTTAAACGGTGGGAGACGAATAAAGTAAGCGACTAGAAAATATATTAATGCGACAGCGATGGCATTATGCCAAATCATCGTTTGGTTTGCGAAAAGAGTTTCGCTATTTGATGCAGACGTTCTCAAAATTATATTGCCAAATACTATGTATGTTTAGCATTGTAATATATATTCTACATTTTTTTTACAAACATAATACCAGTTCTGTTTAAGAAATTTGTGTCCAGTTTTTCCAACGTGAGCTTTTTAATACAAGTCGTAGCCCTTATAGAAATTACTTAAATAAGAAGCATATTGACACATTGTTTATTGTGACAGTATAGTTGGGTGGGTTTGTACTTGAAAATATATATTCTACTTATGGACTTAACCCACCCAACTATTAAAAAAGGGATCGAAAATATAACTAAATAATTAGTTTTTGCTATTGTGAACATTAATCTTTATTCAATATATTCAGCAATATATATATTAGGATAAGATAAATTTTACAACGAATTCTGAAGCAAATAAAACAATTTCCAAAAAAAATCAAGGCGGTTCATTAGCTTCTAAGTTCAGTATTTGAAATAAATTAATAACAAGAATAAATTCAGAAATTGATGTTTTAGATTTTCAAACTAGCCAATAATTATTTAATATAATAACTTACATTTGAGATGCAGACATTTTGATATTGTACTTGGATTATTTTTATTGTTAAGACATTCAACATTCTACTAAAACCTGGTCAAGAGTGTAAAATTACAATGAAGTTTTACAAACGAAGGACGACCCATCGCGCCTTCAACATTTGTCACATTATTTTTTCGTGCCGATATAGTGAGATGGGGTTTTTCTAGATGATTAAATTTCACTTTTATTGATTTGACCCACCCAACTATCAAAAAAGGATGGAAAATTTTATTTAATATTTTATTCATTTAATATAAATTTATTTATAGTTCTGAGTTAAACCGGGACACATTAACACAATAAATAATAAAACGCATTATTTTTATATAATTTATTTATGAAAATAACTATTAGCATGCCATAAATTCCAACACCAATTCTCAAGTAAATAAAATAATTGTCAATAAAAATCAAGCGGTTTATTAGTCTTTGAAATAAATTACTAACAAGAATAAATTCAGAAATTAATGTGTTCTAGATTTTCAAAGTAGACTTATTTTTATCTTTAAGAAATTCAACATTCAACTGAACTCTGCAGTGAATAAAAAACTAGTTTTATTAGGAATGCTTATTGCTACCCTCTGAGGGGGGGGGGCATTAAAAACTCTATTTAATTACTCCTACTATTCCCACTCTACCTTATATCGTCAACATGCACCTCGTACTTTGAGCCAGCACAGCGTTGACTCAGCACGTTTGGGCTTGGCTCGACTACTCATGAAAATCGCCTTCAACAGAGAGATGTCTCACTATATTCCGCTGCAGCTACCACTTTCTATTTCGTACCTGCTATCTATAAAGTGCAGGTGTTCTACTAGTTTGTAGCGAAGTTCAATGATAGACATATAAGAATATTTAAAATTGCGCTAGATAGCTACAATGAAATAAACTGTTCCGTTTGAAGCGATTAATTTGCCCACTTAGAATGAAGTCGGTTTATATGACATCTATTAATTAGTTTAAATTATTTTAAATTATACAACTAATTTAAATGGAAGACAATAGTGCTTGAATAACTAAACATTTCCAATAATTTAGCTACATTGACTATTAAAAGTACATAAAGTGAATATAATAAAATGTAAGTAAAATGCTTGCCAATTTTCCACTTTACAAATGCCCCAACCTCGAAGACTTTCCATCCTGAGAGTAAAATCTTCTAACTAAAATTTAAGAAAAAACTAAATTCAATCCCAGCTGAATTTGTAAGGACAAAACACACTGACCAACGTAAGCATTTTTACCACGGAACACTCGATGAAGAGAAGTTAGGAAGTTAGAAGGTGTAATTACTAAATAACCTACTGCAGGACAAAAATAACATAACATATAACTCAAATATTGACATTACATTTCAGCATCTGAAATTAGATAAAATTCATGCGGTATCAGATAGAATCAGATTCTAAACGCCACGAGAAAAAATACATAACTAATACGAAACAGTAAATCAAGATTCTGACAATCTGTAAAAAGCATGAGAGGCATCGCTGCGTCTAAAATATTAAACATGTGCGCAAATAACACTGCTGTTTATCCTTTTCTTGTTTTGTTTTATATTGAGTTTGTAACAAAGTTGTTACCAGACATAGGATTAAATCAATAGAATTATATAATCCCTAATAAATAAATAATCAATTGGATTTGTCCAATTTGTGCCTGGGATTATTAAATAAAATTACTGAAATAAATAAATTAGGTAAAAGTACTGCACTGTTATAGAACCAGTTATTAAATTTGAATGCATGTATTAAATGTAAACAAACTAGCTTTCTACCGCTGCTAATAAAACATATTGTTTATTAAACACATTGCTTAGCGACTATGAAAGTGGGAATATTTGGTCGCTTATCTGACTGTATGAATCAGAGAGAGAGAGAGAGCGAGAGAGAGAGAGATAGTTAGCGATTGTTTCTCCGTGCCGTATATTGAGTACACGACACTGCTATGTTGTGTGCATGTGTGGATCGCTCCTGCTGCTACCGCATATATTCCGCGTTCTATTGTAAGCGTGGGTAATCCGCTAACCGATTATTTAAATGCAATTGTTTGTTATGTAGACACAGATGGTATGGATAAGACCGAGGGCTACATAGGATTGTGTGTACGGACCGTGTCATGGAAATCAAATGTCGAGTGAATGGCCACACACAAATCCGTACCGCAGAGTAAAATTTATGCGAGTCTCACGTCTATAAAAACGAGATTTTTAAGCATGTAAAATCAGTTTCTTGCGAACTCGAAGACAGACCGTCCAACAAGAGCAGAGCGACCAGCCAACGCAGCGAAGCCGAACTAAGCCAGCCCTGCCGAGGCTCTGCGCAGAGCGACAGCCAACGACAGTCGACGGGATAACAATATATTTGGTAAAATTGCATGTGTGTTCAACAGCTTCGTCTCTCCTTCTGCCATACCGCTAACATATCTCCTGCACACTAGCTAACCTACGCTCACGAGGGTAAGTTTTAGTTGTCCAGGTAACAATAGCATTTATATCGACGAGTGTGTCATTGCGACTACAGTGATTCTTCGTGCTGTTCCATTCACTAAATGTGTCTAACGCTAGCCTGCGTTCACGAGGGTTAGTATTAGTTACACATGACACAGTGATACCTACGTTCACGAGGGTGTTACTGTAACTGGTAGTGACTCCTTATTGTTCTGTACACAAGAGTGCCTCGAGCGCTAACATACGTTCACGGGGTACTCTCCGGTGGGTAAAGTAACTATAGCATCTATAATCACAAGGGTATCGTTGTAACTGCTAGTGACTTCTTTACCGCCCCAGTTGCTAGAGTACATCTGAGACTAACGTAGGTTCACGGCGTTAGTTTTAGTCGCTACAGTCCCACTTTCGTTCCTGAGAGTGTGATTGTAACGACGTTGTTTTATTGACTACCACATTACATGCTTTCCGTATGGTTATAGATTAATTATTTTATCACCGCACTTTCGTATTGCTTTATATACACCGCTACATTTATTTGCACTTTGCGTTAGTACTAAGTACCTCGCGTCTTATTTGACTTAATTTTAATTCCCATGAGTTACTGCAATATGTCTTCATAGATTGCGTAGTACTCTAAATAAATTGTTTTTTATTAAATTAATTCTTTTTTAATTATTCAAGTTTAAATTTTTCTTTATTTGTTCTAATATTCTTTCCAAGCTACCACAGTTGCGGAAGGTTTTTTAAATTACATCTCCCACTTGTTCAATTATATTATTTTATATACTTATGTTGCACATTTTCTTGTATTTGATGTAGGATTGTATTTTATATTATGCCAATAAAGGTTTATTATATGCTGCGATTTTTTTATTAGGTTATATACAATGTGTACACATAATTAATTAAATTGCGATAATCAAACCAAATGGGTAACATTACGCACAAGAGATATTTTAGTTTTGTACAAATTGTTTCAGCAGCACTTTTCCGTTAACTTTCCGCCAAATACCGTTAATATTAAATTTCGCAGTAACTTCTAAAACCGCTTCGAATGCGCAGAAAGAGAGCAAGAGAGTTTCAAAATGAGACATGGATATTTTTTGTTGCATTTGCTTCCTAAATTAAATTTTAAACGAAATAAAAGTATTGTAATAATGCGCTCTAGTATCTAACTAGTCTATATTAAACTTTAAATGTACCTTATCAGAGTGCTATTAAATTTATATCCCAAAGTTTTCTTTGCTATTTCATTTAGTTTAAAGGAACTATTTTACTTGAAATGTGCACTAATATTGTTCAAAAGACCTTTGTAGATTTTATTTAAATAATTAGTACTCACGCCATTTGAAGACTAGAAATTCAATTGTGTTGAGAATAAATTATTGTTGAGAATGAATTCATAAAAAGTATCCAAATATTTGTATTTCAAATAATAAAGAATTCAATTATAAATTGGAGTTCAAGTAAATATCATAAGTCAATCTTTTCAGCGAAGTACAATTATTCATGTTCCAAAGAAACATGTTCCAAAGTAACATGTTCCAAATAATTTGTTCTAAAAGAGCACGTTTACGAACATGTTCCATAGGAACAGGTTTCAAAAGTCCATGTTCCAAAGGAAATAAATAAGGCAGTGACGAATATATAACTATAAGGCATTCCTGAACCGATATGACCCTCGTAAGAATCATTGATCTTAATAATCATTGTTCAATCAGCACTGAACATGAAAATATTACAAAAAATACAATATAATTTTTTTATTCTTTTAGATATTCTTTGTTTATTTTAATGCATCCTATAAAATTATAATAGAAACCAAAGTAAATCTATTGTTTTTATTTCTTATCAAACCGACACTACTATATAATATTTGTAGGTCACGTATTATTACCAAACAAATGTTCATAATGTATGAAAAATGTTACTTATCCTGCAAGGTGCACAATTTACCAAGTTCAAAGAGTTTATTTATCTTGCATACACGTCTATTATAATTACGATAGACATTGTTTTGTATATGCCAAAATAAAGACAGAGGTTTTAGAAATCTTAAAATTTTTAACTGTTGTTAAACATGTACATTTTTTTTACCTTTAGCAGAAAATGTGTGCCTTTATACTTTTTAAGCACATCATTTTTATTGTTGATTAATGTTAATAAAGTTGAAGTTGTTTTTTTGATATTCATTTCCCCACAGCGGTGTTTTTATCACTACAAGTTCCCCTAAGATTTGACAACGAATTTCGCGGTGTCATTATTTTATATTTATTTATTTATTGGTGATTTACATTATTATTTTATTTAAAGTATTTAATTATTTTTAATAATTTTCAAATTTAGTATTTCTATTTGCCTTTAAACTAAGTGTAAAATCAATACTTCCCCACGGGAGCGGTACCACACAAAGGAAGCGTTTTTAGGGGGGCGTTTTTGATCCAAAGCAAATATGGGGGTGTTGGGGACGAACCGCCCCCCTGACTGTACTTGTTAAAATAAACTGAAAAGTTTGATTCTTTAACATCTTCTCGTGGCCAGGACGACAGGACGCCACGTTCATGTTCAATCACAATGCAATCACAATGTAATCACAAATATAATGGTGTCAACAAATATAATGTTGCAGTTTGTAATAAAGTTTCTGTATGTATATGTTTCCATAATATTAATTACAATAATATTATATAGTATAATTACTAATGTAAATTTTAGTAATTATATAATGTACCTCATTAATCAAATCGTAAGAAAATTAGTGGTAACTATATTATTTCATTCAATCATTTTTTAAAGGTGATTTTTTTCTTTGATTATTAAAAAAATTGTTTCAATTAAAACACAATTTAATTAAATTTTGTCCTCGGACAAATTAAAATTTTTACCGTAAAAAAAATTTTTCTATTTTTGTTTTTCAAAAAAATTAATGATTTGGTCAAAATCATTATGAATATTTTTGTAAATAAAAATTTATAAAAAATAATAATTTATACCAAATAATAAAATATATTTTTAAATCAAAAATTTTAAACTATAAAACTAATTTTAAATTATGAAAAAAATTAAATTAAACTTTTTCCTAGCATAAATTAAAAACGTTTTCTATAAAAAAATCATTTTTAATTTTTTCAAAAAAATTATTTGTCCAAAAAATGATTTATAATAATTTTTCTCAATAAAAAATTAATAGCAAACAACTGACTTATACCAAATAATTAAATTAAATTTCTCATCGAAAATTAAAAAAATTGTTAAACAAAAAATATTTTTATGTTTAAGATTTGTTGATCTTAAACATAAAAATTGATGATAAGGATTGATGATAAAAAAGATTAATGATAAGGTTTTATATAAAATAAAATTAAAGTTGTACTTCCTTATTCTTTTTATTAATATTTGCGAGAGGTTTGGATTTTTAAAAATCATCAGGCACTATATCACTAAATCGTACACAAGAAATTATGAAAATTTTAGGTTAGCTTTTTTGTTTTAATCGGTATCTGCTGTTTATATATAAACGACAAATACCGATTTATATATAAACATATAAATTGTTGCTTATATATAAATACATATATTGATTTATAAAAAAAATCATGCATAAAACAAAAAATTCACTTTTCTTAAAAAACATTATTTGCCCAAAATCATTATGACGTTTCAAAAATCACCGACAAAGTAAATTTTTTTGTCCAAATTTTATCCAATCAAAAAAATTTTATCCAATCAATAAAAAAAATTTTAAAGAGGGGGATGAGTAATAATTTCTTTTAAAAAGGGGATTTTACACCAAAATAGGTTGGAAATCTCTGTTTTAAATGAATTTATTTAAAACAGTTGTTCCGAACCTTTTTGTTTTGACCTTTCTTCAAAATCAGCGCGACTCCCCATTTATAGTTCTAATTGGATGCAATGAGAACTTACGCCTATATTTGGAATAATAACAGCTATAACCAATGCTAGAAACACATGCCCATCTTGCCTCAATTTTTATAACTAATTCGTAATTATTATAATATTGTTTTCATCACAATTTTCGAAAGGAACACCTACTAACTTAAAAAAAATCGTCTTGCCGCGTGAAGGTAAATACTACTTTCATTCTTCACTTAAATTATAGATATATCTTATAAAATTATACAACTTAAAATATAGAACGATTATTGTAGCAACCGCAAAATGCGATTACAATTATTTGTACATTGTACTATTCTGATCCAGAAACTAATATTGGGGTTTTTTGTTATAGCATGTCCCAATGAAATTGTATTCTTGGGTAATACTCGAAAACTTCCTTAATGGAGTGATTACAGCTCTAACTTCTTTTTTAAACTATATAACTCTTGAATAAACACGGAATATGTAGTCAGAAAGTGAACTTTGAAACTATGTAAATTCAAATTGATTTATGGTTTAAAACTGATTATTTTTAATTTTTAGTCCATTAATATTGCATGTAAAGTGTTGAATTATATACAATCTGGATGCGAGCAGGTAAGCTTAGTTTATAAATTACATCCTAATAAATTCGAACTGTAATAAGTTTCTATTTCATACGAAAAAAAAAGTATGTTCAATAAGAAATAACTGCATTTCGTTTTAGGAAAGCTAATTCAGGTTGTACTATTTTGCTTTCGTGAGCTTTCGAGAGCTTGGAGAATTATTCAAATTATGTATTTGACCTGTGTTGAAGTTCGCGATATAAACGTTCTAATTTTAATTTAAACAAACAGAGTCACTACTACAACATGATATGTAAGCTCATTCAATTATTCACCAAGTATTTTTATGCTACAACTGATTGACGGAATCAATTGGATTTAAGAAGAACCTTAATGTATAAATTGTATCTTATGACATTAAATTACATTCTTTACTATAATTCCCGTTATGCTTTAATAATTCTCGCAAATTTGAGCAACAAACGCTCATGTCATTACCCTTCAAAATATGTGGCGACAATATGTTGAAGGCGCCGAGTATTGATTTCGGTACCTCTCGCAAATTTGAGCAACAAACCTTCACATCATAAAAATCGGTCGCGACAATATATACTCTTTAACTTAAAATATATAACGTAACTTTACAACGGTGGAGAAAAAATTAATTACGCTGCGCGTGATCAAATTATAAATTTTTTATGCTACAACTGATTGACGGAATCAATTGGATTTAAAAAGAACCTTAAAATATAAATTGTATCCTATGAAATTAAATTACATTCTTTACTATAATTCCCGTTATGCTTTAATAATTGTCGCAAATTTGAGCAACAAACGCTCATGTCATTACCCTTAAAAATATGTGGCGACAATATGTTGAAGGCGCCGGGTATTGATTTCGGTACCTCTCGCAAAATTTGAGCAACAAACCTTCACAACATAAAAATCGGTCGCAACAATATATACTCTTTAACTTAAAAATATATAACGTAACTTTACAACGGTGGAGAAAAAAGTAATTACGCTGCGCGTGATCAAATTATAAAATAACATGACTGACTTATTTTTATAGTCCTATTGCAAATAATACAAATACAAAACTTAATATTACTTAGGAAAAAGGCATATCGTTGGAAAATTTAATTATTACTTAGCAATGGCATATTTTGGTTGGCATCTAATAAGACTTGAGAAGTGTTAATTTAATAGATGCGTTGGAGCAGATTCATAATACTTGATGTCATTCTAGTTACTCACGAAATTCATTCGTATTGTTGGGTTTCTACAATACCAAAATCGCTTGTAACGTTAGCTTGTTCTTCTATGTGAATTTTAAAACATAGTAGGCTATTAACGGAAGGGTAACCATTTAAGAATGTACATTTTCTCACTAAGTTACTGTCTTCTAAAGCTAAACCATATTACGCTCAAATTAAGTTAAAATTGCAAGCTATATTATAATACAAGTGTTCCAAAATTTCCTAGGAATTGGATTTTTAGTAAGTACGAATAAAATACTCCGATAATATAAGATAAGATAAGATAATATAAGAAACATTATTTGAGATATGACAATCTTAAAGCATTTTTAATGAAAGACTCAGAAAATCTGTGTTGTCTAAATATGAAATACACAAAAATTATATGGCAGTGTATCTTCTACCCAAAAGGATAATAACCTTAAAAATTACTTTACTTGAGAAAATCATGAATATGCACGGAAAAAGGCTCCCATTTTTTTTATTGTACTGAGTGCTTCTGGTTTTTCGTTGGAATTTAAGTTATTACAAAAGACATTAAGGATACTTTGTAACAAAGCATGTTAGTGAGAAGTTAAAAGTATTCCAGTACTGTGTTCCACGTACTGGAATTCATACCGTGATTTGTATAGGATTGTATGAAGTAGACCGGGTAGGGAAATAAAGTCTCATGTGGTAGACTTCACAGAGACTCGTATAACATAGCACTAGTTTAGTGACTTCTCTTGTCTATAAATATCGAGATTTTGAATAGAATAACTTGTTCCAATTTTGATAGCGATTTTATATACCAGGCACAGTTCTATTTATCATATGTAATTTTAAATAGCTTTATTTCTCTTTCTACCCTTCCAGGTACCTATCTCCTATACAACAAGAGTGTATACTTCTAACGTCTGCGCGGCAGGGTTAGTTGTAGTCACACGACAAAAGTCACATCGGTGCTGTGTTACGCGCCTATAGTATCCCTTTACACCACACCTACTAGAGTGTGGTGTAAAGACTTCTAACTTATGCGCTGCAGGGTAGTTGTAGTCATTGGGCAATAGTAACACCGGTGCGCCTCACTGTGTTACGTGTCTACATAGAGTCCTAGAAACCTATCTTCCCAGTTATTTATGTCATGTATTTAAATTTACCCCCGCCTATCCGAGATTATTATTGGCGATTTGTACATGCTCTCCACATTATTATGTTTTACTCTTTAATCACCATACATTTAAATTGATTTATTTGCACCGCTTTTAATTATAATCATACATTTGTACTGCTTTACATGTACCGCTTATCTATATTTTTTTGTTTATGCTGGAATCGCTATTGTATATTTAACCGCCATTATTACATCATTAATTTAATTTAACATTTATTCTTTTGTTTATTACTAACACTTAATTGATTACATATATATATATATATATATATATATATATATCATTTCACTTTAAATCTCTTAAGTACAATATTCAGCTATATCACAATAGCTCACATAATGTTCACACCGAGTAAATCGCATTATTCTAATTTGTGAGAACTTTATATGAATTGCAAAATTTAAAAATGTTATCAACTTACGATGAGATCTCGTTTCGACGTATTTGCGTACTCACCAGGCAAGTGCATGTAACAGTTTCAATCTAATGGTACATTGTGAATAAATTGACTTGAAAATTTTTGTCCATTTTGTCTAAAAAAATCCATTGCAATTTATTTACAATGTACCATTAGATTGAAACTGTTACATGCACTTACATGATGAGTTCACAAATGAGATCTCAATCTCACACAAATATTGATCAGTTTGAACGTGCGGTCTCACGTTAAACTGTCTCACGTTAACCTGTCACCCGAGAGTACATATTTCCGAGGGCTGTTAAAATTCTGTATAAATTAAGATCTTAGTTTGCGCCATCTGTGACAGTCGCTAGGACTTCCCATTAGCAGCGTCGCAAGTGGGAATCTGTCACAACTTATAATTTGCTCTTTTGACCACAGTGCTCGCAAAAATTCTGTCTGCGTCTGAATCGTCTGAATATTCATCTAAAGGGCTGTCTCAGGAAGACAGCCCTTTAGATGAATATTCACGATATGCAAGATAATCTTACTTTGATGTTTTATTATTGTAATAATTCTATATTACATTCTGTAAGGGAATTCAAAACGACATTATTCTGTGCATAATTTAGACACCGGTTTTACCTCTGCAGTGATTTCATTGCAGCCTTATGCTTTATGATTTTTGAGACCCTAAAATCTTTCTGCACCTCTCACTTAAGAAATAAAATAACAGCTTTTTTTGACAATGACATCGGTGTGGATTTTTTATATACTGCGTCAATAAAAAGCATACGGAATTGTGTAGATTATATAGAAATAGATTTGAACGTAGCAAATTATAGGTTTTATCTTATTTGTTTAGTATTAGTTCCAATTAGGAGCGCTAAATATGTATTAGGATTACTGTTACAATTCTATCATATTACTTGATATGAGGGAACTGGAGTTTTGCCACCAGGCGAAGATGATATCGGATTATCATATCGTATTAATTCAATTAATTAATAGATGCAATAAGCAATTCTCTAATAGATATTGAGTGCAATGAATAATCCTCTAATATAATATAAATTGACTAATCAAATCTAATTCAATTCGCCAAACATGATTTAACAAATCAACAAATCAATTTAATAACGATTAAATTAATAAATTATATTAATATAAATTGATATTACAAAGATTTAATTTGCTTAAAAATAAAATCTCATACCCCGCGAAAAACTTCAAATGCACCGCTCCATGCGAAAAATATAATGCTCAAATAAATGCCGACCCGTATAGAAAAGCATGTAGACATTTATACACACGCAGATTCTCCCACCACAGAAAAAAGAAAACGCACCACATAGCTTGACCTAATCCGCCTGTCGTCGGCAGCCTTTTGTCTTAAAGGTGTGTGAGTGTCTATTAACACGTATAGGATATTTCCGTATTTCTTTCTTTGGCTAAGCCTATTGGTCTTATTATAATTTTTTACTAAAAGTGTTTAATGAGTATTTCCACTACTCATTTTCAATAAACAGTAACATTTTGCACCCTTTTGTGCTTTCGACAAATCTGATTGGATATTAGGTCAACACATTGTAGTAGAGGGCGTGTCAATGCAATTCTCCTAAGATTTCGGTGGCGTTAATCTACTACTACCATCACTTATGCTTCCACCACATATGCTTCCATCAACAAAATAAAGCAAGTTTTTAGCAAAATTTTTGATAACAATTTCGCCGTTATCATAATGTTTTGTAGGTGGAACTTAAATTCATGTGCAAATATTTCGATTATGTGCGATTTCGTCTATTTCTGTGTCTCTTTATTAGAATGTTGGTCCAAGCTTATGCTGACATGATTGTTATTTTTTTCAATATTCTTTTATTGTTGAAGTTATTCCGGATACCCGGCGCCTCCATCAAATTGTCGCGTCCAACTTTAAAGGGAAATAAATTAAAGAGCATCATGTATTTTAATAAAAATGTTATTAATAATTAAAAGAAAGAGTTGGATGGATAATCCTTTAAAGTTAAATTCTTTCGAACAGCTTAGCATTAAATAATTAATTAAATAACGGAATGATCTTACATTGCGCTTCTCAATTTGTGCAGACATGTTTGTCGCACTGATTCTAACTACCAAAAATAATTATGGAATTGTAATTTCGTTCTACTAAACATGTTGAATACTAAACATTGAATGATTTTCAAACACTCTAAAACACTCCAAAATGTTCCTTTATAACTTAGGCAGGAATGTTGTCCTAAGCGATGTCTCCAGGCTAGAGCATTGCCGCTGCAAAGTAGTACGACGGTGAACTTGTTTTTCTAGAATAGAATGCAGATATTTCCAGTTGAACATTTGGTATCCTTCTGGATCTCCTTTATCTTATAGATTTTTTTAATATCTGATAAAAGGCATATCTGAATCAGAAATTTTCTTTGCTTCTAAGTATTTTCTTGGGATTCCAATCTAAAGATCTTTTAACTTTTAAAATTATAATATAAGTTAAAAGCGATTTATTAGGCAGGTGTAAAATAAACACAGCTCGCATCTTTTAGAATCCCCGGAGGGATAAAACTTCTTCACAAAGTGGAAGAAACTAGAGGTCAAGAGGAAACCGAAGTAATTTCGACGAGAATATGTTTTTTACTCCTGTGGCTAGGAGATCATTAAGAATATAATTTATGCAATAAATGGCATGAAGTTTCTTGCGAATGTTTTAGTCACGAGAAGGCAGTATGATCGACCGAAAATATGTAAGTAAAAAGTTTAGAAGGCCGGGGCTTAGAATTTTGTTAGATTTGATGTAGTTCCGTCACAAGTTATTCATGACAGTTGCGTATTTTGTTCGTTCATTTTTATAGTAAAAATTATGTCTGGAGTAAAAATGTGAGTAAACATTTACTTTTAATAATTATTTTGCTTAAAGGAACTGAACACCTTCAGTTCCATTTATTTTAATTCTCAGTAAATAATTGTATTTCAATAATTTTTCATTTCAAAAATAAACTAACAATCGATTAACTTTGATGTATATGTTGATCACGAATTTTAAGTATTTGTTCACCAGTTATATTTACTTGCGTATAAATCTTTCATCTTTTAAATAAGTTAATTTGTTAAGGACTGTTCAAATTAGTATGATTAATTAAATGCTGTTGAGCAGGTATATTATTTATTTCCGCCTGAAAGGAAAACTATGTTGCATCCAAATGAATATTTATGTAATACAAATAAACTTTAATAAGTATTTGTTATATTATTCCCCTAAATTAATTAACCCCATTTAATTTTTGGTACTCTGTGAAATAAATTATTTTATTGTAAATCGATTATTTTTGTAGATCAATAAAATCTTTTCAAGTTTATTTATTTAAATTCATGAGCCGAATTTACTTCAATATTAAATATTTGATATTAATCAAGTAAGGTGCCCTAAATTATTGATAAATTAAAAAGTGTATATGAATATGCATATTATAAAACCTCCAAATCATAATTTATAAATTCTGGCTATGTCCTAACTTAACTTTTGCTCTTTGATTTCGTTTGAATTGAGTATGTTTTGACTGGAAGAAGAACTTAATTATCCTGACTAAAGTTAACTCAATGCCATGTCACAATTTTAAACGTGAACTATATGGTGGAGCCGCCAAACTAATTTTGTTGTTTTGATTGCAAAATTCTTCCCATGTCACAATTTTAAACGTGTCAAAGATCTTACGTACTGTATATTTAACTATATTTATATAATTATGTCTATTTTATGTGATTCATTTTCTAAAAATTTATCTTTTAAAAATTCGAAAAAGTGTTTATTGTCGATGGATGTTTTTGATATAGAGAAAGAATGAAGTCGTTCTTTTACGAACAATCTCTAAGGAAATTTCTCGAAGCGGTAAAGAGCGTTTAATGAAATAACATTCTCGCATGTGAAAATGTTAACACATTCTAACCTAAGCGATATAATGTGGGCGAAATGAAGTGACAATAACGAGAAACAAGAACATCTATGCTTTCAGATAAAATGACTTAATTTAAATATAAATGACGTACAAATTTTCATACATTACGAGTATAATTTGGTTCTGATAATTTATGATTATTTGATTCTTTAGGGAGTATTAAATAGCTTTTATTATTCACATGAAACGGAACATTTTAAGAATGAAACTACTAATACCAGGAAACCTAGGAAACTAATATTTGAATGTCAGTTACAAACAAATGTCTTAAAAACGCGCTTAGTTCAAGATGTATGGCGCCATTTCAGCCATTATTATAAGGGATCATCAGCATCTTTCTTATTAGAAGCATGATGGTCGTAACATTTGAAAAACTATGCCCAGCTCACTAACTCACTAACAGGTTGTTACTAGAAATAAAACTCGTCTTATAAATTATTAGTTATCGAATGCAACAAACACTACACATTAGACGATATTGGAAATTGATGTATTTAATTAACATAAATTGTCTATATAGGTATTACGTACCTATTATTTCAATCTTTAAAGGTATTATATTTTAAATAAAAAATAGCAACATCCATTTATTTACTCATAATCTAAAGACGTATGATTACAGCGTTAATGTATTGTATAGGAATTTAATAGCTTAATTGTTTACTGTGCTCATTGCACTTAATATCTCGACTCTCCAGATGGTTCAATGATGCCTTATATTAACTACTTCTCAGTAAGATGTCGTAATACGTATATAGACAACTTATGTTAATATATACATCAATTACCAATATCATCTATTATGTAGAGTTCGTAGCATTCAGTAACTAATAATTCATAAGACGAGTTTTCATTTCTAGCGACAGCCGGTTAGTGACTTAGTGAGCTAGACATAGTGTTTCAAATCTTACGACCGCGATGCTTCTAATAAAGAACATTTTGATACTCCCTTATAACAATGTGTGAAATGGCGCCATAAATCTTGAACTAACCG
Source organism: Adranes taylori (assembly GCA_009867245.2). Taxonomy (NCBI): domain Eukaryota; kingdom Metazoa; phylum Arthropoda; class Insecta; order Coleoptera; family Staphylinidae; genus Adranes; species Adranes taylori. The sequence goes on from WYDF02010329.1 coordinate 18,900, forward strand.
CTTTCTTAAGGCAGTTGTTGTGATAGTAGCAACATCTATTTATTTACCCATCAGAACATTTTTAATTATACAACTAAAACGTTTTTTTTTTATAAAGAAAGTTCCCATGTTTCTTCTGCTTTATAAAGAAGAAACATGGGAATGTGCCGCGCAGTTGTCAAGAAGTAGATTTTTTTTTGTTTGCTTTTGCTGTAATTTTACTTCCCAAGTCGTAACCCAATCTCGAAAACTTTCGGACGCCATCTATGCATTCTTGTTAGTATCGTACTGTACATCAAACCCTCAAATCTTAGTCCCTTAAAACAATAAGGTTTTTTCCTACGATCAGTAGCTTCCATTTGTCATTACCTGACATATTTGTATAAAATAATACAGTTATTCGGTCTTTTTGCATCCGTTTGAAACAATAACATAGAGAACTATCTGGCGTGGCACGATAATATAGGCGAGTTTCATCGTCACTGTAAATAGCATCTGGCCTATAAGTGGTTAGATAAATAGGAACTTAAGTATTTTTCCGCTCTTCAGCAGTTGTATTATCAGTACTGCCATTTTCGCTGTACTTTTTTTAAAATTTTATGTTATGTCTCATATTCCAACGAGATAACCCACCATCAGTTGGTTTGAAATCATTGTGGTCCAACTTTTCGCCTAATTCTTCTGCCTTTGCCTTCAATATTAGATCACCGATACTCTTACCTCCCTGAGTAACTATGGAAACCGATTAATCTAGCACCTCCTCTACATCTGGATCTTTGCTCTGTCGTTTTCTGTTAGGCGTTCTCGGAGACTCTTCGTATAACATCCCTTCGTCAGGCAATTGTTTTTCTTCTTTTAAGAGGCGCGATTTTGTAGATTTTCTGATCAAGCTGGCGAAGGATAACTATGTCATAAGCTTATACATAATGATGTCAAATAGAATCCGCACTACAGAGCTAAATATGTATTCACGTGTGAATCCCCAGTGCCACAAGAATTCACACACTACATCGCTAAATGTTCACGTGTGAATCCATGGGTCACGGTCACGGGAATTGACACACGATTATTATCCCGAAAAACGGAGTAAATTTGTATTTTTGCCCCTGTTTTGTTTTAGTTCTTTAGGACTAATAAGCGATCGTCCCGATAGTACCTAACTTGTGAATAATGACAAATGATTTATAATTGTTTAATTATTTCTATTTCTAACACTATTTCTATTCAGAGGAATGGAAATCTGGGGTTGGAAATTCTTGAGTAAGCAATAAGCAACAGATTTCTAATGCTTGAAAATTTCGAAACAATTGTTAGGACTAAACTCCGAGGGATGTAGAAGATAAGACATTTTTCCACATTCCATGTGATCAAATAATCTATTCATACTAGGACTCCGCGAGATGTTGCAATATTGTGATCATGAATACCTTGCGGACATTTGAAAAGTTAGGACTCGGCTTTATCCTAAAACACATAGCCAAATATTGTTTTGCAATTGACAGGGGTTTTCACTAATTATAGCGGTATCCGTGGAAAGACTTTAATGAACAGACCATGTGCTCTTAATATACATCGCCAATGGCTTTAATCTATTTAGAAAAAAGTGCGTACTAAAAAGTTTTTAGTTTAGCAACGTGCACTATAATTGTAAATTATACACAAGTCTACAGTGCCATATACTTCAGAAGCTTAAATTTTTAAAATATAAACAAAACTTAAACTAGAAATAAGAGAAATAAATTACACCGAAACATTTATATATTTCTCTCTCTGCCTTTCGAATTCATAAACTATCTCGTGAAACTTTTTTCAATAAAAACAGCGAGTTTTATGTCTCTCGACATTCAAGAGCCTGCGTGAAATTCAAGCAGCACATAAAACCGTTGTAATTATATAATTTCGGGAACGCAATAAAAGGAAAAGAAAAAGAAAGAAAAAAGAAACGAGAGAGACTGAGAAAAGGAGAGGAAGAGTTTTTAGGACTTTTCTTCTGCGTGAAAGTAGACGAATTCGAGACTCGATTCCCGAGATCTTAAATAGCGAACTGTTTTATATTTTGAGTCTTTTTGTAGATGAAAATAAACGTTTTCTAGGAATCATCAAATACAGAAGTTGACACTATAGCATTTTAGTATCAGAAATTACTGTCATATTGTAACACCGAAAATATTACAATTTTACGTAACTCCAAATACAATTTTTGAAACGTACTTCCAGTTACCAAAACTGATGACTGCTATGCACAACACAACACAACACAACAATAAAACGACTTGACTTGTTAACGCGACGACTTCTGAGGGGTCTCAGTAAAATCCATAAATAACAATCTATACCCGTATATAGCTTCCCATAAAACAAGTTTCAAAATACAGAAAATTACTTCCTATTCTAAGTTAGAGTTGGCGATCTATTGTTGAATGTTGAAGACATATGAGTAAAGTTGTGAAAATCAGTCCCAAACTAGGTGTTCAACAGATGGTACGAATTTGACATCCAATAAAAACTTGAAATCCAACAAAAATTTGATATGCCAGTAAAAATCTATTGGTGTCACGCAAAAAAGTGATTAAATCATGAAATTTACACTTACAACGCTTGATTCAGCATTGGTTAATTTGCTCTTCTTATTAATAGCTGCTCCTAAGGCGATGTTGAGCCAAAGATTCTTGTGAGAAGCCGAATAAAATCCGCCACATGCTTTTAACCAAACAAAAAATAGCTCAAACTATAACCATTCCAGAACCCAAAAATTCGTCTTCCACAACCAATCGAACTTAATGTAGCAGAATTTAACCTAGTGTTGTACCTTTACTCCGATTTAACGAATTGAGAATAATCTTCCTTAGCACAATCTTCCTTGATCTTCCTTGATTCTACTTACTCACAACAATTCAAAACAAATACAAATTGATACATACGTTTCAAAGCATCTCGCTAACAATTGTTTTCTCTAATGGTCTTTCCGTAAGATCACAACTACTGCGCATGTGTGAACTATACCAATTCATATGCCACTATCCGACTATTCAATCACTCTCTCAAATATGATCAATTTACAAATCTAAACTATACAAATTATATTCGAAAAATTATTCCACCATTACAGAAGTCTGACACTCGCATACGGAACAATGAAACCGTATGTCATCAGCATATTCGAATTTATGACTTACTAAATTCCTCTTCGTAATAGTCTTATAGTCACAATGAAATGGTTTCTTCCCGATATGTATGGAGTCTTATAGTCACATATAGAACAGTGAAACGGTTTATCACCAGTATAAATGCAGTTATGCTTCGTTAAATTACCTCCATAAGCAGTCTTGTACTCGCAGAAGGAACAATGAAATGGTTTATCTCCAGTATATTGGCGTTTATAACCTTACTAAGCTACTCTGATCAGTTGTCCTAAACTCGCATTCTGAACAATGATATGGTTTAACACCGCTATGTAAGCATTTATGTTTTATCAAATAACAGAGTCGTGAAATTGATAAATCTTTAAATATTTCATAGCAAAAATTTTTTTAAATAATGGAAAATGGTTGATAATATTTTCAATTGTTTAGTAAGTTCTGTAAGTTGAATCTGGCGCGAGATTAATAACCAATGGATTGCTTCTTGAACTCTTCTATACTATATAAAGTATGGTTCACGAACACACAAAAACACACACAATCGGATTGTTTCATTCTACCCACGTAATGAAACAACCCGCGCTACCCCGTATGAAGTCAACATATAGCAACCTGCAATACCGACATGTCAAATATCAAATATATTTATATACGAGGTTTGATCTAGATAATATCAAGAATTTATGAATTAAACTGAAATAAAAAAATCCAGCCAAAAGTAAATCCATGTTTTTACCAAGAGAAATCACGTATTAAATACTCACAACATCATAAGTTCTTGAAATAGTTAATTTGTCCAGTTAAACTCATTAAAAACTAAAGAAATTATTTTAGAAATAAAGTCATGGGGAAATATTATGCCAGAAATACGCAATATTAAAAATATCTAAAGAGAATTGATTAAGAAGGAAATCAATCTTATTAATATATATCACGAATTCTATACAGGGTTCATCCAAAACAACAACGAAGTCAAAAATATAAAATAACTATTTTACTCGTTACCTAATAATATACGCTTCAATTTCAGTCAGTTACAACCTATTTCGCAGATATAGTAAATATTTTCTTTTTATCGCACAACAAAAACTGTTACAGTCGATATTTTTTTCGGCATCCGTTACTTCATTTTTGCTCCAGCTGAATCGAATTAATAAAACTACTCATTAAGTCCATCAATTTATGTTATTCATGCCTCGTCTAAGAATGCCCTAATTAAACTTTTCACCATCGGACTAGCAAGTTGTAATGCTCATTCTTTATACTCCGAAAACGGAACGATTTCCTAAGCAAATCGTACAACTGGTGTGTTCAACAGTCGTCCAGTATTTCTTTAGAGTTGAAAGTCGAACAGACAAAGAAATGTTAATTAAAACATTAAAATTTAAATTATTTTAATTTGTCTAGCTTTTCGTTCGTCGCGAACCAGAACGGCGATTAAGACAGAACGTAGCTAGCAAAATATGTACGTACGCTCTTATTGACTTTTTCATTTCCGACTGACTTCTGTATTTCCAAGCTGAAAATTTTGTTCAACAAATTTAATTTGATATTTGAAATTGTATTGTGCACCGGCAAATAATCGAGATTTTGGCTTAGATTCCTTTCGTTCTATTTATTTCGATGTCAGTTTTAGTCTGTGCATTCTTATTTTAACTAAACCAGAAGCGTTCTAAGTACAAAGAAAGGAGTATTTATTAAAATTAGAGAGAATTAGTTTTTTTATGTGAAAAAGTAGATACACAATAGTTGTACAATCAATTTACGTAGGGTTTAAATGAATACTGTATTTATTGAAACTTTTAATGGATATATATTGTACGACAAAATTATAGATATATTCAATTCCTTGGATTCTACTGTAGCGATGTTATATATTTTTAAATAATCAAAGAGATACTGTGTTAATGATAGGAAATCATTAAAATCACTAAATTCCATAAAATAATACAGCAATCTGTCGATTTAAGTACATTAATTATACAAAGTTAAAATAAATTCATTTTAAAATAAAATATAGAGGTTCACTCTATCTGAAGACATAGATACACTCAATAATGAGTCAGACGGTGATGTTACTTTATAGGCGAAGGGCAAACTAGCCGTGACGCAACGCAGAAAGCTAGAAAAAATAAATTAAATAATAAGCTTCCTAATAAGCAGAGGTGAGAGGCAGCAAACATCAGCCGATGTTGGCACGAGAATTCAACCGACTTGAAAATATATAAGCTAAAATCTGTAGGAAAGAGGACCAGATTTTTCTCAAATTTTGTCAGCAATAAAAACGAGTTTTGTTAGAAACGTATTCGCGTTTTTAATCTTATCGTTTAGTTAACGATTTTATTTATTAAAAATCAATTGATTTGAGAAATACAAACACCTTGAGCTTATTTAATTTTATTCTAAGTAGGTAGTTGATTCAAAGTAACCAATTATCGTCTAATGTAAAGCTAACTAATTATAAATCTTATATAAATGTTGTTAGACAAGTTAGACTTAATTACCAAACGTAACAACCGTGATGACACACAATTATTTGATAACCAAGTACAAGTTTTTCCTAAAAATGATAATCGTAGTAAAAGTATTCTAGATTCGAAGGACCCTTGGAAGTTATTAATATAACGACAATCATGTAGCGACCATACATAAAGACAAAAAACCGTTAAAAAGACATCTCCATAATTTAAAACATCCCCATATTTCAGATGCATCATTTGGATCATCAGCTACTCAACAGGATAAATAGAATTCTAAAAAGTTATCAGCAACCCTGGAATTCTAGCAAATAAAATTTGCATTGCACAGAACACAATAGATGAATGGACACTAATTAAAGTTATCCCAATTCAACCTTTAATAGACAACGTAAATTTCATATCCTTTCAAATCAATAAAATTAACAAATTTGTACAAGAATCAGAAATAAATATCATACATGTAATTTAAACGCAAATGATGCTATCAATTTATATCGAATCAAAAAATCTAACTAAACGAGTAAATTCAATTCAACTATTTGAAATTTTAGTAAAAATTAAAAACTAATCAATAATCATATGCAATTATTAACAAAAGATCTAGAAAAAGTAGAATCAGCTCAAAATTACATGAAAGAAATAAATAATATAGAAGCCACAATGTTTCAATTTACTATTGAGATATTGTCGATTCAAGATATTCTTGAAACTTTAGTAGAAGCCATAAGTTTTGCGAAGTTAAAAACTGTTCATCCTCCAATTTTAGAACGCTCAGAATTATTAGATGAATTAACTAAACTTAAAAACTTTAACGTAAATTTACCATATGAAATAACTGTAGAAAACTTAATGCTTTATGAAGAAATAGTTACTGTCATACGTTAGTATAAGAGATCTTACAATTATTACCCATATATGCTTTTCCTATTTACTAATATTCGAGCGAAACTGTCGAAATAATTATACCAAAAATAAAATGCCTCATCCAAAATGATAAACATTACAATCTACATAATGGAAAATGTCAAGAAGTTAGATACAACAATTATTCACGCCGAAACGAATGAAATCAATGGAATCATACCATGTCTATAACGGCATTTACTAAACTTACTAGTAAACGTATGCATGTGAAGTAAACTTGCATAAGTTTGTAGTAAACATGTAAGTTTGTTGAAACTTTGTTATAAGTTTGTTATTAAGTTTGTAGTAAACAAGTGAAGTAAATTTACTAAAATTTTCAAATAATTATAACAATTGCAAATGGTTAGTAATAACATCGAAAGAAATTATAATTCAGTACTCCTATAAATCCAACTACGAAACCATAGCATTAAAAGGTAGATACATAATAAGTATTCCTGAAATGAATTTTGTTGAATGACTATTACTGTAAAACATTAAAATCTTACCGAACCGAGCTTATGGAAACCTCATATGAACATTTACCTGACATCAATATGAACGACAATGGTAAAAATATACAAAGTATCCCGATTAAATTGGAATTAGGTTTAATTAATTTGGACGAAATGCAATCAATCCAAAAACAAGTACAAAATGCAAATGAGTTATTAAATTGATTTCAAAATCCAATTATTCATAGAAAAACCACCATAAACACCACGATATTGAACTTAAACTTTTTAGCATGGAAGTTAACTTTATGTAAAAAGAAAAATGTATCCAAAACGAGTAAACCCAAAATACAAGAAGTGAACAATACATTATATACTAGTTCCATTATAGATGTTCCAACACCGATCAATCTAATAAATACCGTTCAATTGAAGTTACAGGATACACTCTAATTCTCTCGAGGGGAAACGAGTTATGAACCCAACTCTAGGTACAAACGTTATGTTGGATAATTATAAAAGTCCATGGAATTGAACGCGTCATCAGACTGCGTAGTGACGAATACGATTCATAGCATAGTTCGTATAGTATGTACATATAATAGAGTTAAGTTTATTATAAGCGGCAAACAGCCATCTTACATTGGGCGTTGTCCATATTATTAATTAATTACATGTTATAAGTGTTAAATAAATTATAAACTATTTATATTAATCTTGATTAATGAGTTTAATAAGTAGTTTGAAATAATCAAGAAGCAATTAAACAAATAATACGGTTATCTGAATCTTGTGAAATAGCCATGACTTAAGAAAATATATGAATCATTGCATATAATATAAATGAAATAGTAAATAATAATTAATCATTGAATAAATTGCTTAAACTTGGAAATCTATTGAAAAGTAATAAATGCTTTGCTAGAATTTATTTAAGAATTGTAATTAAGATATAAAAATAATTAAAACCACCTCAAAATCTTTCATTTCCAAAAATAATTAAATAAAACAATTTAAAAACTCGGTTCACTGTCATTAGACCTTAATTAATTTAATTATTAATCTATGTCACGTTATAGATTTATTTTATTAAAGCCTTATATTATACTAAAACACAATTTAATCAATTTTGATATATATATATAATATCGGTTTATAACGTTCTCCGTCGTTTTCCGATTTCCAATCTCCACCTCTCTCGGTCGTTCCACAGGTCGT
>WYDF02010330.1:0-13682 GCA_009867245.2 Adranes taylori
AGGTACCATGGATTGTTATATTCCGTTGTCTCCTCGATCAGCAAATCAAGGACCTGGAGATGTTCCATCGTGCTAAAGCCTTTTCTGAATTCCGCTTATTAAGCTGGTTAGTAGAAGTCAGGCAATCTGTTATTATTCTCGTCAGCAGTTTATATAAGATGCATAGCAAACAAATTGGGCAGTTATTTTCTATGCTCTTACAAGCCCTCTTTGAATAATAAGATGGCGTCGACATTCAGCGTTCTTTTGTTAGGCATTTGCTCATGAGAGCTAGTACATATTTCAGTGTTGTACCTCTTATTTTCAGCCTTTCGCCTGTTACTCCTAATTGCGCAGGAGTCTTGCTGCTCTTCATTCGTTTCAATACAGCTTTGAGCTCGCTTCTGTCGATCGGCTGTACCTTCTCGGAGCCCACATTTCGGACATTCTTGTTTTGTATGTCCGTTATTTGGTCCGGGTTGGGGATTGCCCTACTGTATAGTTTTCGGTAGAAGATTTGAGTGGTAGCGGCGATAGCTGATAATTCAGGGATGATTTGGTTTTTCTCGTTCTTGATCTTGGGCTTTTCCTCGAGCCATTTTGATTTCAGAACTAGCACGTCGCGTTGTCGGCAATAATGGGATGAACTAGTTGGGTGTCGTATGCGCTTAGATTTTTTTGGACTGATTTTCTGATAGTTTTATTGATATCTCGGTAACCAACCTCCTCCCTCTCCAAATTTCGAAGTTTTTCCAAGAGGGTCATAGTACTAACACTCAATTTGTTGTTCTATGCTGTGGTTTGGGTAGAAGTTTTCTTCATGACTTCTTGGCTGCTGTTGACAATTCTTGTTAGTATTTGATCAAGGTTCCTAGCTCCGAGAGTTTCCGTTGGATCCGACGTCGTTCTGATATTCTCTTGGTATCTGAGTTGTTTTTAATCCTATTCTATCGAGGCCAGATAAATTTTTCTTTTTTACTAGCTTACGTCTTACAAGCCTCATATTGATAGTGATCATTGGTTTGCCTAGTAGGTGATCGCTCCCAAATTGGTTCAGAACGGTAGCACCCTTGCAAATTGATCTTCTGTGACTATAGTAAATATTGTTTTCGACTAAGTTATTTGTGCTTCTTCACATTAATTTCCTTTGACGCGGCTTCTTGAAATGATAATTCGTACAATATAGGCCCTCGGTGTAAAGGTAGTTCAACAACATTTGACCCTTCTCGTTTCTAATGCCCGAGTCCCAAATGATCCTATGGGATCCGTCAATATCCTATATCTAATTTTTGCATTGAAGTCACTCATCCTTACGATAAACTGGCCTTCCTGTTCTCTTAGTATCACTCAGATCCTCGAGGAGCTGTTCGGCTTCCTCGTGCTATTCGACATGGTAAACGCGTAAGCCAGGATCAATCTGTAGAGCCCTTTCTGACATGGAGCATTTCCGAAACATATCAGCCATGATCTGTACCATATCATATCAGAGAGATGAAATAGCCTAATCGGATTGTCCAATGGAGACCAGCACCAGAAAGAGTAGCGTGGGAAGACCGCCACTGAGATGGCTGGATGAAATTTTAATGGTTGCAGGAAATAAGTTGCTAACGATGAAGAAACCATAGTCCAGGAGTTGATGACGACAGGCTACGGAAAAACAAGGAACCGAATTTCGTTGTAATTATTCAGATTAAAAAGCAAAAAAAATGTAGGACTCCATTACCATTCAAATACTTAGAAACGCATCTAGTATACGTACATCCGTTTTTAAATACCAATCAGGAAAAGTTCTTTAACTTTATACATACTGAGAATGTTTTATTCATAAGTTTTCGCGTTTGGTGTTAATGTACCTTTATAATTATTGTTTGGCATGCATTACATTCTTGTTTATCTTTTTTCAACAAAATCCAATGATTTTTACATCATTGTGAATTACCTAGTAAAATGTATAATAAGCTATAAATAACAATAATAATAACATTCATAAATAAACTGAAATAAAATGCATAGTATTAATGAAGTTGTTCGATTATTTCATTTTAATTATTTTGCCCATTTCGAGCTTCATAGTGAATTTCCAATTCATTAAAATAGAATCAACGAGATTAAAATTTTCATACAGATGTTTATTTTCTGTAGTTATTTGTGATTACTCCAGATTACATTGTTAATCCGGAACTAAATAAAGCCATTGGTTAGTACTATTATCACAAAGGATTGACTGAGGAAATTCTCCAGATTACCCAAGCCAGTCAGCTTATTGTACTTTTAAAGCGCATTGGTTAGTTTTGGCTGTGATCTATTAGTTTTACCAGTCCAATATCCTATATCATGTCCATGTCCTGTACCAATTTCAACTTTCGGTGCTCCAAACATATTTATTTTTCTGGATGATAATGCTCTAAATATGGCATAGCAAGGTGTGTTTGCGCCTGTTGCAGAGTTTAAACATGTTATCCACATGTTCGCCCAAATACAAAATGAAATTTATTGACAAAATAAGGAAATAAGGAAATCTTAAGGAAGTTCAACTAGGAGACTTTTCTTTTGAAACTGTAACGCGGAAATTTTTCCTCGTTCTACTTTAGAAGGAAAAGAACCACCACCGTATCTATGCACATTTCTTTTTAGCTCCTATCAGAGAGAGTCCTCCAATGCATTACAGCTGAGCACAAAGAGCGAAAAAGAAAGATTAGCTGTGGAGTTCCACTGGGCTAATTTCTTCGACCAAATCTGTGGAACGTCGTGTATGACGGCTTGCTTAGACTAGAGTACCCAAAAGATATTAGGCTGTTTGCTCTTTCTGACGAAGTTACTGTTATGGTCAGTTTCGGGAATGGGTACGAGCTGAAACTAAATCTATATGCAGCAATTAATATGATCAAGCGATAGATGGCTCAGAATAAATTCCAGTTAGCACCTCAGAAAACTGAGGCTATATCGCAAAATAGACGAGGAAAGTCTCAAACCAAAACATTAGAGTACTTGGACATACTGCTTTCAGCAAAGAGGTCAAGTATCTGGGAGGATCGATATATCACTGCAATTTCGAGCCGTGGTAGCACAAACAGTGGTAGCACTTACATCGCCAGGCTCATGCTCCGCATATGTCACGCTGATACTGCTAAGCGTAGACTTCTGTATACTGTAGTGGAGTTTGCTGTTGTATGTCCTGCGCCTATATGATCATGCGCTCTAGCAACTGCCAGGACTGCTGGGCTGCTAGAAAGAGCTATACGCACTGGTCTGGTAGGAGTTACCTGCGCCTACAGGATGGTATTTTCTGTCATACCTGTGGGGCACAACCTCTGAAGAAGAACGTCCAGTGTCTTTGTAAAAATGGCGATGAGAATGGAAGAGTTCTTTGAAGGGCAGATGGGCATATCAGCTGACCCGCAATGTCCAATAGTGGTGTGAAAGCAAAGGCAGTAACCTCAGCTAATATCTCACAAAAGTGCTAACGTGGCATGGTACTTTTGGAGCATATCTCTTTTGCAGAGGCCAAAGACCACCTGATTGCAGCTGCCACTACAAAGGATGTGTGGAAATTCTCATCTTTAACTTGAAGCTTGAAACGCCGAAGGACAGACCTTGGAATGTCGTCTATGTACTGCCTTTTCTCCAGACGGTATTAGCAATAAGATTGCTCAGAACAAAGAAATTTTGAGTGCCTTTCATAGATTGACGACAAATATTCTTAGTCAGAAGGCAGCTCGGGAGCGAGGGTGGAACCTAGAAAAATACAATCAAAGATATAGTGCTGACGGGTCTCAAAACACTGAGACCTGTGAGTAGCTGGAAAACTTTCTCTACCGGCAAGTACAATCGTAAAAACACATATGGCAATAACATTTGGTCTTTCAGATTGAATTAAAGTGTATAATCGGTTGTCGTCAGAATGAGCTGGCTGCCGAAAGGTTAGAGTGGGTACATTCGTGAGGCATGGATCTCGATGGGTCATGAGTGAATCTCACAGAACCTCACATTTCCTGCCGGCAAACAAATATAAACTATATTATTAATTTCTCCAGATTATATAATCAAGATTCTGTAAAAAATCTGATTCTATAAACAAAGACACACATTTCCCATTTAGGATACTACTTATATTAGAAGCCTTCGGCAGGCTAGAGAACAAAATAGTTAACAGAACATAATGCATATGCGAAAAAAGTCCATCCCAAATAAAATTATTAATTGGGAGAGTGTAGGAAAAGCTGCTTTCACTCCATTATACCCTCTAAGTTTTTGTTCTATCATGTCTAACTTTCTGTAGTATAATTTCCTATTCAAAGCCCCCTTATAAATAGAGAGACAGTAAAATAAAATTGAGACCTCCACCCTCCTCCCTCTTTATTGAACATGTTTAGATTTAGAGAACTTAACAATTTATTGCTTACTTTCCTCAATAATTGCACTCCGTTACTTTTTTCCCAAAAACGTAATTAACAATGCCTACCATTTCTATCTCCTTTCCACTCCTAGGTATCCCACGCACTAATTGATCCAATGCTCCCAGTTTTTGTTGTCCAAAATACATATCCTGCATTTTCTCATATCGTCGTCCATCCAACACTAATTTCCCCTCTCTACGCTCCTACATCTAAACCTATCTATCAACTTCGTATCCTACATACTTAATACAGCCAGTAAATATCCAAGTATTTTCTTCTTCATTTGTATACTTATATTATTCATTAAATCTTCTGTCCCTTATTTTCTTCCTCTATTAGGATTATCTATACCGTTCCAATAAAAATGGTAAGATAAAAAAGTAGCAAACTAGGTATAAGAGGATTTGTTAAAATTGTTCTTCGGTTCTGAGGAGCACATGAACTAAACTTATCATACGGAATAAGTTGTTGGATGATGAGAATGAACATATGGAATTTTACTAGCTTTGATCAAAGTAATATCTTAAGAGATGGTTTTCACGGGTCACTGAACAGAGTCATTCTTTTCGCTTAGTAACGGGGCTGTTTGGAGGATTGAGCGAACCAGGTGTTGGAGATAGATCTTCTGGTTGGCTTGGCGGTGGAATTGACACGGATAAATCTACCAAAAGCCCGGTGCCCTTGTTTAATAATATTTTCGTTGCTTTTATGCGATCGACGCAGCTGGATTGATGGCACACATTGAAGACACGGTTATTGGGTTATTGGGGAAATATGTAAAATGTATGAAAAAAAACAGAGAAAAATGAAAATAGAAATTTACAATTCCCAAATTACATCTTTTCAATATTGGATTTGTGGACTTTTTTTACGTGAATTTTGGCGGTGGGACACTCCTTGCGTATGATATATGCCAGTGGTGGCTCTACATGGCCTAGACCAATAAGAGATGTCTATTAGACAGTTGAAATCATAAAGGTCAAAACCGTAACCGCTTACTGGAAATTCCCCGAAACGAAAACATCTCGGAGCTTTGCATTAAAATTTCTAGAAATTATGAAAGCGAAACTCATATAAAGAATTTAGCGGTTGAAATAACCGTTGAAGTCATAAAATGTTTTAGTTTATTTCTTGCTGGTCAAAACCAATGCAGAAAAGAAATCTGTCTCAAAATCGCAAAGAAAGATTTAAAAAGAGTCTAAAAAACACGTAGCTAACAACACGAGAACGAAATAAATTCTCTCTGCATTAATGACTTTTTTTATATAAACATCTTATTGCGAGAGATATATGGAAGGAGCGTTATAAATCTAAAGGCTAGAAAGACACAAAAAGAATGAAGATAAGAAAATCGAAAGAGTCCGTAGAAGTTCCGCGTACATTGTACATTGTTTTACTCAACTGAAGAAAAGAGAAAAAACACATTTAAATTTATTTAAGATTATTTAAGTACACGGACAGAACTAATTGAAGATTCAATTAAACCTAATTAGATTTAATTTATAGACAGAAATTTTATGTATACAGAAGATTTTACATCTTAGATAAGAATAAATACAAAACTTGGCAGGGTTCTGAAAATTATATTTTTATTTAGTTTTTTAACAAAATGTGTAAACATAAGCATAACCTAGCTGTTCATGCGAAGGGCAGTGTTCGTAGTACGCACATAATCACTGAGAAGGTAAGCAGGTCATAGTTGTTTGTTAAATAACCGTGTCCCGATTGGTTAAATTCGGGGAATGGTTTGTTTTAGGGATACGGTAGGGTCTCCTAATTTTACTTGTTCAAATGATAAAATAATAGAATATATATATAGAAACTGATACAGACTAAATATGGGTCTGGTGTGTAACTAGTAGAGGATTTTAAAGCATAAGTCTTGGAACAATGGAGCTTTGTGGATAATTGTTGGGAGGATCAGAGAATATTGGAAAGCAAGGACAGCCCTGGCGGCAGTTCAATATAACTTTAGAGGTTCGTAACGCAAGACATGCCTCGGCCATAATTTTGTCCATATGGGGGAGGGTGGGGGCGGGGAGATATGCTAAGCAGCGAAAATATAAGGGTTCAAGAAAATATTAAATTAACACATTAATTAAGGAAACTAAATCGCAACCTTTAACATGCTTATAGGATTAGAACATATGAATTAAAAATACAAGTAGCCCAATTAGTTGGCAACCGTAATTATTATTTAAGATTCTAATTGCATTTACTATATAGAAGGAAAATATTAGTTTCACACGCAAACGGAAGTAACCGCATTCCTTGATCTTGACATGATACTTGACATTTTCGAATGTCAAGTATCAATTGGTACTTCTGCTAATGGACAATGTAGGGCGAAGAAGCATCCGTGGGCCTATTAGATCTCAATTGAATGCTGTAATATAGATCAGTTCAAGTTAGAATTTAGTTTTCTTAAAATATATATCTATTAAGTACAGCGAGATGAAGTAAGTCGGGCAATATGTAAAATTATTTTATTATATTTTATGTTTTAATACTTGTGCAAAAGCTGATCGTATAAGTTTAAAGAAATTAAAATCATCATTTATTATGTAACCAATTAACTTTAGCTTTGTTTAAATAAATTGTATTTCTGTTCTTCAACTCAATGGGTCATTCGTTATTCAAAATATGTTATTAGAATGAGTACTGTTTAAACAGATTGCTTATCCCTGAATTCATTAGTTGTAACTATGTTTTGTCAAAATAACTAAATGTTCACTTAAATCTAACTTCTTTATTAATACTTTTAATTAAATCTAAAAAATTTTAATTGAATCTCTAATTTATTTGTCCCAACCAATTTATGTACAACCTTAAATTTAAATGTATTATTTCTCTTTTCTACTGTTAAGTAAAACCCCCTATCACTATCCTATTAAATAGTGTGCGTCAAAATTGGCGCAATAGTTTTTTCAGTGAATTAATTTATTTAGTTGTTTATAGCATATTACTTGTTAATTAGCGATTATTAAATTTATTTATTAAATTAATTTAGATAGAATTCACTAACAAATAATAAAGTATTAAATCTCAGATGTTAAAACAATACTACTTCATTTCGTAAATATTTTGACTATTCCTCGTACAGGCTTATATAAAACTTGTACGAGGACTTATTATATACACCTTGTAAGAAGTGATTAATATGCAATCGTGCGTTTATGTATAAATGTAAGCTTTCGTAAAACTTTTTATTCTTGAATAAATTTCGAAAAATAAAGCAAAATAAAGAAAAATATTGACGCAGCAGGAGTAAAATGGATCATTCTAAGATTTGTTTTGCAATGTTTTGCGATTAATTCCAAGTCGATCATTATCGCATTGAATTGAAAATCTTGTGACACGTTAGATAGTTCATAATAGAAATTTATATCTAAAGAATATTCCCTTCAAGCTTATATCGAAACAATTAATTCTATAGTACAAAAGCAATTTCTGCAATAGATCTTTCCTAAACTGGTCACTTAATTATGATCCCTAAGTCTCGAAAAAGACCTAGATATATTTTCGCCGCATTCGCCGATTACTATTTTTAATGTTGCGAAAAATCTTTGAACCCCTTTACGAAGTAATCTATATTATTCCTCCAGTTAACTAATTTGGTCACAGAGCATTAAATTCTAAAATGTATTTTCTTCTGAAAGCTAAACACATATAATATGGGCACTAAATTCCTGTGTCGTGAATCATTATTTGTTTTCTTTCTCCGCTGCAGGTGGCTAATACGATATTGGGTTTGCTGGTGTTGAACATCCAAGTATTAATTCTCATCATCTTCGTCCAGACCTTTGATGCGAGTGAATATTGTTTTGTTCGACATCGGGCCTACAGCGAAGTTCTGTAAATATCGTCACTGATGCAATTCTAATGGGTGCCTGTTGTCGAGATTGCCTCTAGGGCTGCATAAGTAGTTGGTCGCTCCTATGATCCGATGCGAATGCAGTTGTGCGTGATAACCCTGTTCAATGTAGTGAATAACAATGTATTTGTTTTTTTGATACCACTATGTATTTTGTTACGCCTACGTATATTAATTGTTCATCCCATTTCATGACTTCCTCTGGTAAATTATTTTCAATTAAATTTTTTTTAAAGATTCTCTTTATATGTCGCGAATCGGTATAAGAGGCATTATAAATAATTTGGGCATTGATTCCTCGTACATTTAGCAGTGAAACAAACGTAACTAAAACCACCTTCCTAGTTCTTTTGAAATAGAATATGACTTGCTTAATTTATTGAGTGCATCTATTTTGTTATCGTAATATTATACATAGCTTCGCAGAGTCGACAAATGCAATAAACCAAGTAACTAACAAACCGTCAAATTAAATAAATGAAACAGTAAATAAAGATTGATAATTAATTTAACAAAACTCAAACGACGAAAAGATTTGCGATGCTTTATATTCAGATTTTTTTTAGAAGCATTCAATAAATTCTGCCTAAAAAGAGAGCTGTCGACTATTGCTGTTAGTCAAATTACGTACTCACTTCTATATATCAAGGGAGGATAGGGAGATAGAGCCAAGTAGCATTCGTATCAACTTGCACATAGCGGTAGTAGGGAAGAATGTCGACTACAGCCATAAAATCTCACAACGCGTATCTTCTCGCGTGTTAGAGAGCGAAACAGAAGAGGAAAAATGATAGAGAATTTTCGATAATCTTCCTTTTGCTACTGTTTCTGCTTCTGCCGATGTTTTTCACATTCTTGGATGTTTGCATCGAGTGCAGTATATGAACGATAGAGAGAGATATGTTATGTTCTCATTTATAGTGCCTTGCTCTTCGCTCCCATTTCTTTAATAATAGAATTTCGCCGCTGGCGATCTACGAATTCAAGTTAACAAGTTTTGTGTGTTTGTTGAACTCTACGTTCATTCCCACGGTCTGGATATCAAATTTTACGATCTCCGATTTGGAACAAACAACTTTAATCACTATTGAACTTTGACTGGCTTCATCTAGTCGAGCTTTCAATGCTAACGCATTTTAAGCACACAACTTTTAATAGGTTTCTGTAATAGAAGGCGATTTCAGTTTGCTGTTCGCTTGCACATAAAGTCTGATTGGGAACTCACTATCATAGAGCTGTAGAATTATGGTGGCATTGTAGGGGATATTATTCCATATTGTTCTTTGAAATTTGTAGCGAATAAAGGACGTTATCTTTGCAAGGAATATTCTCCCTTTTAAAGATCTCAGCAAAAGTTTTGTCCAAGCCCTCTCTTGGACAAAACTTCGCCGGCAACTTGTCGCCGGCAACAACAAAAATTGCCACCGTCAAAGCCGGACACCAATAATCTCTGATGTCACACAAAAAGCCGTACCCAGGCCAGTTTCAGACAGACGTATCTGATTGTCTTCTTGTATTTCCGCACGTCGCAATCAGTACCATTCTCGCGAACGTTGAAACCTGACTTTTGATAGTGAGCAGAGTAGGAGTGTAAAGAGCGGCTTGTTCTGACCGCCAATGAAAGAATTCGCTTATGTTATTTAAAAGTTGTAAATCAAAAACCATCAAACACATCTACATTTTTAAAGTTAAATACTAGGTTACACACCAGCCCAAACGTTACTGTTTTCTGCTAAAACTTTTGAATTCCACATCACCCCAATTCTTCTATATCTTATTCTCATACCTGTATATTGTCGAACTTCCATCCCCATCCTTCAACCGTGCCCTCGAGCATTATAGAGAAGCTACAGTCAGTGCACCAACCGCATCAACGGGCCGAGATGCCCATCGCCCCGACAAATCTGCCACACCGACGAACAACCGCCAACGAATTAATCTCGCCAATGAGTCAGCCTAACTAACGAATTATTCTGATCGTCACTAACGCGTCTACGTCGCCAGGCAACAAATTTTTTTTCCGCAACCAACTTTCGTAGACCAACTCGCTTTGTCCGTCAATGTCCCCCCTTTTTTCCCGACGCCAGGAAATCGCTAACTCCGAATTCATGTACGAATCAAACAATTATCTCATCGCTAATTACTCAGAAGAACGCATATAAAACTTTTGCATACTTCAGATCGCTAAATTTTATATTTTAATTTTGTTAAAAGGACAGAAGACGTCTGAAAAATCAAAATATTGTAAAGTGCTTGAACCACTAGAATAGGAAAATAGCCAAAAATAATACAAACAATTTGAAAGCTATTATAAAAACTGGTTTGTTATGTTGATGCCCGAATATTTCAATGAGGAGTCAACAAGAATAGTCTTATTTTGAATTAGCAGAACCCTAAGATAATGATGGTAATAATAATAATGGTTTTAGGGCCCTTATTTGTTATCCAGTTTTCTTTGACGCTGACTGTCCCAAATGGCACTTTCTTAATCAAAGCAAGAATAGTGAAGCTATGTACACATCGCCCTAAATTTCCAACAAGATCATAGAAGCTTCCGGAAAAATGATTCCGGAAAAAATAATAGAAAGAGGTAAATGTGCTAAATATTTTCCCGTATTAACGGACGAGACTTCGAATCTTTCAAGTCTTGAAGAGACGCTCCTATATCTTGGGTACATAAAATTCCGGAGAGGGGTGTATCAGCGTAGAACTTCCTAGGATTTAACGGACGAAACTTCGAATCTTCCACGTCCTGAACAGACGCTCCTATGTCTTAGGTACATACAATTCCGGAGAGAGTTATTTTGAGGTAGAACTTCCTAGGATTTGACGGACGAGACTTCGGATCTTTCACGTCCTGAACTGGCGCTCCTATGTCTCAGGTACATCAAATTTGGGAGAAAGTTGTTTTGCGGTAGAACTTTCTAGGATTTATTCATTCAAGTTGAGGATCTTACTGCCGAAGGTATGATTTCAACTACTTTGAATACACTCCGTTCACATGGCCTATATATCCCCTGCATGTTTGGTCAAGGCTATGATTGGTCAAGGTTATGAATGGTGGATTAAAAGGAGCGCGCATAATTATTATTGGACATTTATATCCACTGTGTTCCGCCCATTCCTTTATTCTAGTATTGGTTCCCTGGATGCGAACTAACAGCAATTCAAAATTGCATAGGTACGATGAAAAGCACCTTTACTTTTTTCCCAACAGTAGGCTTTCCGAGACGACATCTTGGAGTAAACAAATATTACAACCTGTCCTAATTTCAGTGATCAGGGCCTTATTGGCCGGTGAAACACATCTCGGTTGAAATATTTTCAGAATTATATGATTTGTAAGACAAACTCTTCAACGCCGCAGGCTGCAGATCGAGAACCAGTTGCTGTAGGTTATCAAATTCAGACTGGTATTGAGAATCCACAATTTATAATGGCTGTAAGTCTTTTGAAGGCATTTTTTTGTTATATGTCACATATAAGCAAATCATTACAAAAAGTAAAAGTGGACTTAGCTGAATCGTGCAGCTACGTGCAGATACTATGTTCGCAATAAAATGTCTGATGAGCAAATTTATATGAATGCTAAGAAATCAGCTCTAAATGTAAAACACTACTGTAGATTGTTTTTGCCCTTTTGTCGCTAATTTAAATGCGGAATTGGAAACACACTTCCCGACACATTAAGATATCATAGCTGACATGACTCGGGGTAGAACCAAAATGGACAAGAATCTAGCAAACAAATCCAAAAAATAGGAGTCCTATACTTGACTTCTGATGACCTTTAACCGTTGCCATCTGAATCTGAGTATGACTTATTGCACAGTCGTTGATAGTTCTTCTGAAAATCCATCTGTTGTTCTTCCAGCCATCTGATGTGGACTTCTAGCCAAATATATAAAGAATGCTGCAAACTTTTACCACTTTGCCTGTTTTAACAGTAACTTTCCAACGATGTTTTCAAAGTTGATACGATTTAAAAGCTATGTCCAGAACAAGAGCGCTTAAGGGCGTTAGTTTTTCTCATAGTGCATCGCAAGACCAAAAGATTAAATCTCATTTTTATAAAATCTTTAAATCTGTAATCGCTTTCTTCAAATCTTTGTTTACGTAACTAAGTATAGTGAACTTCTCTCATTGAAATTTTATAACTACTCTCACGGCTATGTCTGTTACAGTACTATGTATTGACTAAAGTCTATTTGGCTGCTTGTAACAGTTAATTTTGGGTTTTGGGTATACACTGATTTTGAGTCACACACTGCAAAAGTTTTATTACCGGTTTGCTGGTTTATTGCGTTTTATTTTGTACAAAACTACAACGACTTCGAAATGTTTCAAATTTCGTTTTAATTATAATTAATTTTCTAACACGAAGGTTCCATTTGCAGTTATCTACTAAAATATTTCCAGTTGTTGTGCAAAATTGTCGTCCATTAATCCCAGAGATCTTATCATTGAATTTAATGCCGCCCTAAAGAAATCAAAATCTTTGTACTTCACATAGCCAATTTGAATCAAAATGCTTTTATCTGTCAGGAAAATATTAACAGTTATAAAATCTTATAAAATTATTTAGATAGTCTACGTATCCAATTTGAAATAAGTAACCTGACTAGAAATGACATGAGCGCGAGATGTAATTGAAATCGTCCGATTTTGGCACTCATAGCACAAGAAGAACAAGAATCATTTAGATGACAGTTGGAATACAATTTTAAAGATCCGTTTGCTTTGCATGCTCTTAAACAGTTCATAGAAAAATAAAACATAGAAGACGATCACTTGTTCAGTATACTTAGGTAGAAATTGTTAGCGCATAGACAACTCACTACTTATCTTTTGCATGCAAACAGCATTATCAGCAACTATAAGCAATCTATTGAGAGAGCTGAATATAAAATACATATATTAAATGTATTTTATATATATATATATATATATCTACATTATTATTATCACGGGAGATGAGATGAAGGCATTATTTACTTTCTTTCTCATTTATTATGTAGCAAAAACAAAGTATAAGATAATTAATATAATGAAATTGCAATTGCTAAGTGTAAAGTGAGTAGGAATTTGGCACATTATCTCCTAGAAAATTGCAGATATTAGAAGACAGTAGAAAGATCAAAATTCATTAGCTTCAACTTTATGATTCTACCTAGTCACTCAAAGAATAAAAAAATTTACTCATATTGGCTTCAGACGAATGATTCACCTTTAAATACTTCAATTTGCTTACATTTCGTATAACAAATTCAAAATATGTATTTTTCAATTACTAATTAGTAATATGTTAAAGCTAAGAAATAAAGGCAATGCTTAAAGATAAAATTGAGAAAATGACGAATCAGATCAAATCAGATCAAATCAGATCAAATCAGATCAAATCAGATCAAATCAGATCAAATCAGATCAAATCA
>WYDF02010341.1:0-13681 GCA_009867245.2 Adranes taylori
AGATGTGAATATTCTTTCAAAAGTTTTTCCTAAGACGTTAAGGAGTGTGATTGATCGATATGATGAAACATGTCTAGAGTCTTTGCGAGGTTTAGGAATCATGACCGTTTGGCCAGTTTTCCAATCTATAGGGAAGTGCTCCCATAACAAACATTTATTGAATAGCTCTGTTAGGAGAGATATGGTCTCAGCAGGAATATGCCTGACGATGCGTCGAGTTAAAGCGTCTGAACCAGGAGCGATGTTTTTGCCTTTATTCAGAGTTTCGGATATATCATCTTGCGTGATAGGATATAGAATGTCGTCCTGTTCAGGAAAATCTATGAGTGGTGTGTGGCGGATGGACAAATCGTTTACCAGGAAGTTTGGTTCCTCAAGAAAATTGGCCTCGAAAAGTACGTTGTTAGGTACTTTATAAGTGTTTTCCGGAAAGTCACTTATAAAGTACCTAACAGCGTACTTTATAAGTGACAACCAACAGGATTGGCAGTAACAATAATTTATTCTGGTGGAATAACTCAGTCAGTGCCCTATATTGTTTAAGTAATACTTTTCGTGAAACAACTTATTCTGGTTCCATCCCAACTCTTCGGAAAAAGTCTATTTCACTTATATGGACCCAACAAAATGATGAACCGTTTATTATCTACTGATAAAAGATAAGTAAAATTCGCTATATCGCCATTTAACATCACCACAAGCTGTACACAAACAGATGGTATAGAATCAGTCTCATCAAATATATCAACATCATCGGCATCATCAGCCTTAAAACCAGAAGTGGTTGCTGAGCAATGAAAATTTGACTTTTCCAGCGATTAATTCGGAAGTTAAGGATTAATTCGTTTTTCGGTAGAAACGGTGCAAAGGAAGAATATTTTTCGACAGGGATTTTGGAAGTACCTGACTGAGAAGAGCCGGGTGTAAAAACAGAAGATATTTGGGAATTTTTGTGTGCACGATTTCATTAGCTTGTTCTTTTTCCTTTCTTCTTTTGTTAAATTCTGCACCACTTGGCTTAGGCATTTTGCTAAAACCACAATAGAAAAGTTATATGAAAATTCGAAAAGAACAATAATACAATAATGTACTGTTCAAAACCTTTAAATTAATTGGATCTTTGTACTGAACACTATTTTACTGTATTGTCTTTTGGTCATTTCTGTAATATAATAACCAATGTACAAATTAAAATCTTCAGAATCTTAAACACAAATATATTGTTTGTCACACATCAAAAATGTTATTGTCAGTATTTGTCGACGTTTTGATCACTAGTTCGTGATCATCTTCGGGAATTCATTGATTTCTCATACAATCTTTTTTGATAATCTTTGTATAATATTAAAAGAACAAGTCAATGAAGTCCCGAAGATGATCGCGATCTAGCAATCGAAACGTCGATAAATATTGACAAAAACATTTTTGATGGATACAAACAAAGTTTATAATAATAAACATACCTGTAGTAGTTGCAGGCGGCCGATTCTACCAAACCCGCCAAGACTTTATCTCAATTCGTGTTAAACTTATTCATGACATCACGGCGGCCATTTTGTGATCTATTATAAAATATTTTAGCGTTTGACAGCGGTGAAATTAAAATCCAATATGGCGGATGACAGAATATTGCCGGTTTAGTATTTTAAGGCATGGTATAGAAAATGGAAATGGCGCTAGCTAGCTTTAAATAAATTCAAATTCAAAATCATCGCGTTCGTGAGCGTGTGTGTGCATTAGCGCGAAATTTGAATGTATAACATTTGAGCTGAAAACGTCTTTGATTGTTTAATTTTTAATTGTGAGTTCAAAACGTCTGGCGCGAAATTTGTTTTTTTAAATCTTTAATAATTAAACTTCTGACGTAATTACCGTCATCGTGTCAAAGCAACTAGATTTGAAAGCTAAAGGCACGAATACACTTGCTGTGATTTGAAAACTAAAGGTGCGTACACACTTTGAGTGATATTAATCTCCATTTGTAATAAAACCAGTTGATTTTAATCAACCGATTTTAGTCAAATACAGATCTATTTACAATTTATAATTGTAGTTATATAAATATCCATTTGCAATAAAACCAGTTGATTTAATTAACCAATCGATTTTAGTCAAATAAAGATCTATTTACAATAGATCTATAGGGAAAATAAATAAAACCAAATGTTTTTTTATTTTACAACAATAGATTTAATGAATAATAGATTTAATGTACAAGATTCCGAAGATTTTAATTTATACATTCAACATTGGACGTGAATTACTCATTACACAATTATTGTCAATATTTGATTATTATTGTTATTTTGAGATATGTTTCCTCGGGGCGCTGTTTATTTATTTTTCGTAATTTCAGTTACTGAATTACAAAGATTCAGTGCAGATATTAACAATCACTCGAGAGTCGATCAAACGTAAACTATTAGATTTTACACTGCATACACATCTTACTGATCACTAATGATGCTTCATAATCAAAAAATCATTTTAAAGAAAATCAATTGTGTAATGACGTTCTAAACGCAAACAAAATTCAAGCGCAAACAAAATTCGCCACAAACAACTCACTTCTTCACTTTAATACAAAGAATGAAAGCCGTTTGATCAAGTTGACTTTCTAACGACAGGCCGACCAACACTAAATTTCCATGCTTGTTAAAAAATGCCAAGTAAGTGATATGAAGGGCTATAGTACATATAATTCCATGTACAAACTTTAGTATTAAAAGAATACTAGATATACTGAATGTTCTTTTTTGGATAAGTTTTACAAGAATTAAATAATTACCTAAGTATATTATCGTCGAATCTCAAAAAGTTCAACAGCTAAATGCCTAAGCTAAATGCGCCTGGAGAACTTCACTTGCTCCCGATAGTTACGCCAATGTGATCAAATGTCTCTTAAAATATGTAACACAATTAATTGCTCATCTAGAAAATATATCAAAAGTTTAACAGTAATATTTCTTTTTTCACAGTGAAGAGGTTGAACCATTAGAAGGACCAAAAATTGACTTGAATGGTAAAGCTATGATTCAAACGGACGCCCATGGAAGCCATATACGCTACACGGTTCAAAGTGTACCGGCTGACGGTCCAGTCGCTAAAGTTGTTGATGAAAACAGTAGAAATTTGTAGGAATAAAAAAGTTTTAATATCTAAATTTATTTCAAATTATTGTATTATATAAAATATGATGTTATATCTCCTATTGCTGTAATACATTTAATAAACAACAAACTTCTAAAAACAATATTTGTATTTTTTTTTTATATAAATTATTCAGATCGCATTACAATAAAAAATGTTCCAAATAAATATACCAAGCGCATCCACATCAAATATAAATTCTGCATACAGTAGACTCTAGATTATCCGAGTCCTGGTCACCCGAGTCTATGGGTGAATCGAGCTAGTTAACAATCGAAATATAGAAACAAAAATGAAGCTCTTAATAGCGAAACAATTACGGTAAGAAACGATGTTTATTCGTTTTACAAGCAATGTCGAGCCTTAGATGTCGTATTTCAGATCACGCGTAAGTCCTCGCATTGCGTGGAGGTATCAGCCAATGTTCTTTGCGCTATGCGTGTGCTAATAATAACTACATGATCTCTCAAAACCCCGATCTACCCAAATCTGACCCTACTAAACCAGAAACATTCCTGGCTTATTGGGATGCTAACAATTTATATGGATGGGCTCTCAGTCAACCTCTCCCATCGGGCTCATTTAAATTCTTATCTGAGGAAATTTCTCCTTTTAATATAATGAATATCTCAGATAATTCTCCCAAAGGTTCCTTTTTAAAAGGTTCAACTTTTGTTTTATGCGAAATATAATGAAACGAATGACTTCCAGTATATGAGAGATGGAATCCAGTATATGAAAGATAGGGTGGCGTTCACGTCAACGAATTTTTATTAAATTATGTACTTAATAATTTAATTAAACATAAGTTATCTTAATATTATGCTATTAACATAACATATGAAAAACAATTACTTTAGAAAAATTATTCACAACAAATTATAATAAAATTATTTTAATTAAAAAATGCAGATTAAATGAAATTTATGGAATTCAAATTTATTTATATACTTTGACAATAATACTTAATAACTAGAAATTATTGCACGCGTTCAATAAAATAAAGTAACTTGTTTTTCAATTAACAAACATATAAAAGCATTCTTGAATAAAACTTCTTCACGAAACAATCATAAGATATAAAAACAATTACGAAGAAACATACAAAGTTGATATAATACTATTTCAAATTATGTGATTCTAAAAAAAAATAAAAAAGATTTAAAAAAAAACTAAACAGGATTATAGTACATATATTGAAAAACATGCATTTTTTACACTTAATAGCGGTATTCTTAAAAATTTCTCAACTATCTGGACAAGAAGCGATAAATTTTACTTTGGTTCTAAACCAATTGGTTAACGATGATTTAACGCAAAAAGAAGATTTAAATGTATTTAATAGTAAGTATATAATTTGTATTCTAAAATATGATCCCCGGTACCTAGCTCAGACAAGCATATTATCGTTATGGTCAGCCACCCCTAAATTATATACCCTCATATATATAAAATCATATGTGTAATTAAGTTAGACTATATTACCATTAGTATTGTTTAAATGACGTATTACCGATTCGTGAAGGTCGTTCGGCTGTAGCCAGACGTAATGATAAATGCCTGTGACGGTCACGACGACTGCTCGGTGCATAGATAATATAGATGTAACTCCCATGTAATAGAATCGACCCTTATCTTTTCGTCATCTAGGTTAATTATCCTAAAGATAATTCTCCGATAGATGGCACTATTTGTATTATTTTTAAATTTATTATAAAATTATCTTTACTAACATCCTTTACAAAAGTTTTGAATCCTATTTCAGTTTAATTGAAATTCTTATGTTCCTAATTCCATTTTAAATTTGAAAATCTAATCTTTTATCTATATGTATTATTTTTGCAAACTTTTGAATAATTATAAAAGCTGATTTTAGATATTTTAAATAAAATTGAGCCTAATAAGAGTAGGTATACGATGTGTTTATTTCAAAAGAAAAATAACTCGCAAAAATAAAGCATGAAGATAGAAATATGACATTGCAATTTAAAAAGACAATTATCCAAAACATATGCTAAATATTGTGTAATTAATACAAGAAAAAGAACTCAAAACTTTGGTAAACGATAATTCTATACAACAAAAATGTTGAAAATAAGAAAACAGACACTTTTATTAGTAGTTTATTTATTGGTATTTTTAAAATACATTAGGTTTTCTCAGTACAATGTTATTATTAGCATTAGTATATAGTAGTAAAATAAAATATAGTAAAATAAAATATTAGTAAACAGTATTTAATAAACAAAATTCACTAGATGAATATTAATCAAATGAATTATAATTATATTAACAAACTTTTGTTAATTATATTAACAAACTGATGTATATGATGTGATTATGCTGTACGAAGGCTCCAGCCGCATGACTGGAGCTGACTGAAAGGTGAGCAGACTGTGCACCGCACAAGGACGTCTATTCAAGGGGCGGCATTTCGATTACGTATTGGTATATTTAATTGATTGTGATTGTTGATAAGTATTTAAAAAAATTTACTTAGCAAAAAAATATATGAAAAGAAATACATATTTTGGAAATATTTTTTTTAATGAAAATTATTTGTACGATTGTTTTACATAAAACAAAATTTATCTTTATGCTAAGGAAGAGGGAGCAGGAGGGCATCGTTTATAGTTTGCACAAGGGCGTTTTAAATGCATGCAGAGGCCCTGAACAACTATAAGAATTTTGTTCTTTAAGGGTTATATATTTATCTATGAATACTTAAGTTCATAAGACTAATAAGTTCCGAAATTTAGCAGTCAATTCTAATTTATGTTTTAAAGTAAATCAAAGACACTTTGATCTTTCCCCATATTTATAAATAAATGATCAAATACTGCACTTACAGATATATTTAACTCCATTTGAAACAAGTTGGTAATTAAATGAAAACATCTTGGAGCGTTTTTACCTATTTACAATTTTGGAACCTTTGTAATTTTGGTATAAATAGAATTACTTGTAAGAATTACTTTGAATAGAATTACTTTGTCAGAAAAAATTTAAGGAACAATAAGGATTTTACTTCATATTTGAAAACCAACAAATACTAGCAGATTTATTGAAGATAAGTTCAAAAATTTTATTAGATTTGCGTGCCCTTCTTTACTTACATATGTATTAACACAAAGGTTATCAATAAAAATTTATAACAAGTAAATTCTCTTACCTTTTAATGAATAAACTGTCTTATACAGACAAGTATTGGCATCATAGTCATTGGATCAATTGAAATGCCTCTCCGTTATTAGCAATATTGAGGCAAATTTTGAACGATTTCGCTTCTTTTGTGTCTAATTTTTCTTTAAAAACAACATAAGAACACACCATATTACGTACTGTTATATGCATTGTGCAATAGATAATTTAAAATAGAAACATTATAATAACGCACTATTATTAAAACGATGATACGCACAACACGATGTTCTAAATATGTGATGAATATGCACTTAGAGTTCCAGAAATTTGATATGAAATTATAATATACAACAAATTCTTCTAATACATAGAACCGAGTACATGAGTAAAGTACCTGTGAAAAAATATTACATATTGGTATTACAGTGCGCTTTTCAAATTATAGGAATCTTATAAATTTTAGTGTGCTCTCTTGGCTTAACGGTCAACTAATCTTAATGGTTCAAAACGCTCCATTTAAGTTAAATGACACTGGAACAGCCGTCAGAGCACGTCACAGGCAGAGAAGTTAGAGAATGTGCGCAGAGAAAATGTTTTGGACATATATGATTTAAACTAGTTTTTAATTGTTTTGTTAATCATTAGAACATTTAAAATAAAAGGACAGCTTTTATTTAACATCAGAAGTGGGATAGTACTATCTGAGAGAACACTTTATTGTTGGAAAGTGAAAAGCGTGTAAGTTGTACGATTATCAAAAAGAAGTCAGCCAGACCAAGAAACGAGATGCAGAGTCAGAGAAATAATGAGAGGTTCTTAAATGAATCAAGAAGCAGGGAGCATCAAACACTGGATTGAGTGCTAGCGTTTAACGAAAAAGAAAATAGCAGGAAAGAGCAATTTTTACAGCGATTTGGCGAGGACAACGCAAATAGACGTACAGGAAATGAGATGGGGATAATGCCGCATCTATTAGACAATTCCAAAATTTGACGGATCTGGAAGAGGCTGTCCTGCAGCATAGTCGATTAAGATCATTGGCAGTAATAGAGCTTTACATGATTTACCAAATTATTTTATACTAGAGATTGCGAGACAATATCTCGAAGGTGGAGCGAAGCATTGGTATGAAACTAAAGCTGATAAATTGTTTGCATGACATAATTTTTAACAGCGTTTAAGAAGACTTTTGGACACAAAGAATCTTTAACGAACCAGTGGACACTGATGGTATCAAGGGCACAACAAAAATCAGAAGGTGTAGGTACTTATTTTCATGAAAAAGTAAAATTATGTAGAAAAGTAGGCGCGGATTTTGAAGAAATGAAGGAGCAAATTTTAATAGGGTTATGGCCAAAAAGTTTTTGTGATTTAATGCTAAATACACTTTACAGTGATACCGACGTTCTATTTATTGCATGATTTATTAGAATATGAAAAGATTTATAGCCAGAATGCAGAAAATAGGCACGAGTAAAAAAGAGATGTGGGTATTTCTATACCAACTGAGAACAAAGAAAGCAATAATCAAGTAGACAGAAAGATGAAATATTTGAGAAACGAGAACAGAAATGCTATGGGTGTAATAAATTAGGGCACTTAAAAAAGGAATGTACAAAGGCGGCGCAGTTGATTATTGGAAAATCCGTCAATGAAGAAAAGTTTTTATAGAAGTAGTTTTAAATGAGAAGACAAAAATAGATGCATTCGTAGATCCGGGAAGTGCTGTATGTACAATAGAAGATAAAGTGATTAGAGAATTGGGTTTATTGTGTAAGCCAGAAATTACAAAATTATATGGATTTGGAAATACGACGCCAGTATAATGTTACTGTAAAACGACCGCAGATTTAACAGTAGATGACGTCACCGAAAAAGAAAGTCGATATAGTCGTTGTACTGCCTGGAACACAAAGGATGACATTACTTATTGGTAGGAATTTTACAGAAAAGAAGAGGTTGCATTAGGTATGAAAAGGAAACTTCTTATACTTTGGAAGAACGAGTAAAGATCCTTTTAAAGCAATGGACATTGCAGTTTCACGCAATAAAGAATATGTAACTGCTACGGAGAACATAACCTTGGAGAAAGGTAAACATCAAATAATGAAGGAACAATCGATGTATCGGGAGTAAGTGAAAATTTTGAGATTATAAAAGGACAAATTGTGGGCGAAGTAAGGGGTGATATTGACCAGCACGATCAATGTTTAATTCAGGAATATGACTTAGATGATATAACGGAAAGTGACTTAGATGATATAACGGATTAATATTAACAGTAGAACTGTGGAAGGAAAAATTAAATAACTCGCTCTAATAAACAAGTATCGTCAGGCGTTTTCAAAAAGTTTGAAGGAGATAGGATGTACGAACAAAATGGAAATACATATACAAGATAATAACAATCCAGTCAGATGTAAACCGTATAAATGCACGAGACACGAACTAGAAGAAATGCAGAAAATGGTGTCGGCATTAAAATAAAATGGAATAGTAAGGGAAACAGATGGAACTTATGCGTCTCCGGCGATGTTGGTACCGAACGCACATGGAGAGCGACATAGGGTGATCGATTTTAGACGTTAAGATTTGCAAACCGTAAAACACAATTTTCCCATACCAACGACCGACGAGTGTTTCGAAACTTTGACAGGTAGTAAACTTCTGTAGTCTAGACTTATTTTCGGGCTAAGCGAAGATTCCAAACATAAAGCAGGGTTTATTACTGCGGATTGTACGCGAGAATTTGAGAAGTTATGTGTCGGACTCGTGAGCGCGCCATATGAATTTTCGCGACTTGTTTTGAGACTGCTCAAATCAGGAGTGATTGTAAGTTAGTTCGATGATATACTAATACCAGCTAGAGAATGGAATATGTTATCAAAATTGGAGCAAGTATTTGACGAACTTGCTGCTGCAAAATTGACTCTAAATTTAAAGAAATGTGAATTTGATAAAACGCGATATTAAATTTTTTGGGGTTTGAAGTACTGAAGGCCCAAAACTGGGAGCACGTAAGTTAGCAGCAATCGAAAACCGTTAGAGAATTTAACGCGCGCGAGAACAACTTTCTCAGGGGATGAAGGTGTAGAGAAAGCTTTTAATTTTAATTAAATCAAGAAAATGTTGCAAGAAGCACCTATTTTACAACCATTTAACCCATCTGCAAGGACTGGGATTCACTGTGACGCTTCTAGTAGAGGTATTGCTGGGAAGTTACTCCAGGAAGGAGAAGATGGTCAAATGCATCTTGTATATTATGTCTCAAAGAAAACAAGTGACGTGGAATCTAAATATCATGCTGGAAATTTGAAGTTAATGGCGATTATATGGTATGTAACGATTAAAATCATTTTTACTTGGAGTAAAATTTACCTTTGTTAGTGACTGCCAGACTTTGGAGTATTTGAACATCAACCGTATGGTTCAACCACAAATTTCCCGCTGGTATATCATTCTGTCCGAATATGATTTTGACGGGAGACAAGGGACAAAATGGAGACAAGGACAGGGGACAAAATAGCACATGTTGATAGTTTAAATAGAGCAGCGGTAGAGCCACCAAGCAACGCAGATACTACGACAGATATGGAAAATGGATTAAAAATGTTTGTTGTTATCGACGACGATGCAAAACTTATAATCAGCCAATGAAAAGATCAACGTTTAAAAGAAATTATGGACATCTTCACTAGAAAAAATAAGAATACTATATCAAAAACTGAAAGTGACAGAATAAGTGGTAATAAAATGATCAACGGAAAATTATGCTCGAATGTAACTATAAATGGGGAGGAAAGATCGTTATTTGCAATACCGGATTGCATGCGGAAGGCAATATTAGTTCAATATCATGATTTAACAGGCCATTAGTCAGTTGACAAGACTGGCATAAATTTTACAATATTATTGGTTTAGAGATATACGACAATATTTGAAAATCATATTACAGCGTGCTTGCAATGTTTGCTAACAAAACAACCTCGAGGTAAGAGGCCGGGGTTTCTTAGTTCACCAGTGTCATTTCCGAAAGAACATAGATTATATAGGACCATTAAAAGTTACGCGAGTATTTTAATTGTAGACGCATATAATCACGATGTACGATTATATCCTGTGAAGACAACGTCAGCTGAAGAAATTTGTAAACACATTGAAAGTTACATTCTACAATATGGGAGTCCACGGGAATTAATAAGTGATAGAGGAACAGGATTCACTGCGAAAGATTTCAAGGATTTTTCTCTGAAATTTGGTAGCACATAGATTGATAGCATCTCAATTTGCTCAGGAAAGTGGCATGGTAGAGAGACAAAATACCAATGCTATTTACTGTTATAAAGAACGAAGAGACTTGGGATAAGCATTTAAACGAGGTCGAGAGAAACATAAATATTATGGAAAACAAGACAATAGGAGATTCTCCTTTTCACGAGATGTACGGAGTTTTGCCAACATTTGAAGATAGTGAGTTAGTAAGAGCTTTATGTCCAGAACGACCAAATAATAGATCACTACATTTATCAGAGGAGATGTGAGAAAACGAGCAGAGCAAGAATCATCTTTATATAGTGCGCGATACAACCCGAAACGGTGCGCGAACGCGGAATATAAAATCGGACACATTGTCGTAATGCCTAAAGTTCCAGGGAAGACGGAGTCCACCAAATTACAAACAAAGTTCAGAAGACTTTTGGTTGCCACGGAGATTTTGGAAAGCACATTTACGCCTTAGTGACTTTGACTAGGGATGAGACAAGGGCTCGATATTCAACCACGGCACATGAATCAC
The DNA here is from genome assembly GCA_009867245.2 of Adranes taylori. NCBI lineage: Eukaryota > Metazoa > Arthropoda > Insecta > Coleoptera > Staphylinidae > Adranes > Adranes taylori. Next base: position 11,090 of record WYDF02010341.1, read on the forward strand.
GTGGTAGAAGAAAAGACAATTTCAGATGATACGAGAAGTATGGAGAGAAATGAGTGTAATGATCACGGAGAAGAGTGGGTACAAGATGAAAATATACGAGATATCGGTCCGCAACAACTCTAGATTCATGTCTCGGCGTCAAAGGAAACGGCCGCGACGGATGGAGGATTACACAATAGTTTGAGGACAAACTATGACACATGATGGCCGAATGTTAAAGAAATAGGAAATATCTTTTATAATCAATTATATAAATATCTATGTAAATTTTGTAACCCTATTGTGCGAGATTGTCATCAAAAAAGACAGTTGTCAGTCAGTTGGAGTGAGTGAGTGTGTAAAGCAAGTGAGGAAGAGCCGTCAGAGACAGAGAGGTTAGAGAATGTGCGTAGAGAAAATAATTTAGGCATATATCACTTAATCTAGTTCTTAGTAGTTTTGTTAATAATTAAAACATTTAAAATAAAAGGAGACCTTTTCTTTATCACACTAATTTACATATTTTAATTTCTAAGAAATATAGAATAATATACCTAGGGAATCCTGCTAGTATTCCAAAGACATTTTGGCTATATACATGAATTAATTTTATTACTTATTCACGTTTTAATTTTAAATAACAAATGTCAAACGAATCGCATGCTTTTTACTTCATGCGTTTTCATATACGTTTTCTCTTATGCGTCCTTTTATATCAGTAAACTCGCGATTTCATTGGTTAATTGAAAACGCATGCTACAAAAAATCTTACGTGTAGACCCCGCGTAAAGAAAACAATTCAACATAGTAAGCGAAGTTTGAGCAATAACTAAATTTTAATAACGTTACCGAACACTGCATATTTTAATATTATGAAAGCCTTTGTACTTCTCTTTAAAACGGTCCACAACAGAATGGATCCAGATTTAGTATTCCCGAAAATACAGCAGATAAAATCTTAAATATTCTTCTATGGTCACCATTGATTAAATATAGAAACATATCTAATGGCTTAATAAGGCTACTCAGAAGTATAAGTAACTTATAAAAGCAAAAGGCTTTTCTAAAACCTATAAGATGGTACTACTGTAAAAGTTTTATTTCAAATTTTTTATGTCTTAAATAAAATGATATTAATTCGGAAATGAAACATAATTAACCACTTCCTCTAAATCCATCACTGATTTATGTTTTAAAAATGACATTTTAAATAGCTATTTAGCTGTACGTAAGGTTCATTATTTTAATGTTTCATATATATTAAAGTAAGGGAAAATATTAAATAGTAAATACCTTGTCCCATAGGTACAACTTTGCGTTTCTATGATAACTATCGAACTAATCGAATTAAATATGTCAGTAGATGACATGGTAAAAACTAAGGAGATCAATTTACATTTGCTTTATGTAGTATATATGGATGCTTATGATTTCCAGTATATGAAAGATGTAATGGCCGACGTATTTTGCACTTAATTTCAATTGTACAAAAGATTTCAATGATGATTACGAGGGTCACAAAATCAAATGTAGTGAAATTGTAATAAACGTGGCGACGCTGGCAGAATACATATTAAAATGGTTCTCGTGCATATCAAATTAAAAATATCAATAAAAGTATTTAAATATGTACTACAATCTTTTAAAACCCAATTATACATCATGTTAAATTGAAGATTTAATAAATATTATTTAAGTAGTAAGTCATAACCCTATAAACTCCTACCTTCAAAATGTAGATTCCGCAACTCGTTTGTCGATGTGCTGAATGTGAGATTCGCAGCCAATTTATTAGTTTCAAATGCTTAACCATTGTTAATTAATTTCAAAACCGATAAATAACAAAAGTTAAAACACATTTATTTGCAACACTTTACAAAATAATTCTTGCTCGCTTGATCATCTATGTTCCCGTTAACGTTTAGCACTTGTATTTAAAAAAAATCATTTAGAACTCAATACATGTTCTCGAAAGAAAAGAATTTTCTTGAGTCAATTGTTTCAATATTTTTTCACGTAAAACCGAAAATCTATTTTTTTTTCAAACAAGAATAGAACCAAATGTACTATAATACTGTAATTTCAGATGTACTGTATTCAGCCAACTACGATTGACAAAAATTTCATTTTATTGAAGAGATCCATAAACCATACACTTTATTCTACACAATCTTAACATTCACGATAAGTAACATTATATCGACCCATTCACGCTCAATAATATTGCGCAATATTGAAGGTTGCACTATATTATTGACCGTGTGTGGTTCAGATTGAAGGTTTGCACAATATATTGTATTATTTTGAAAAATAGTGCAATATATTGCATAACATGAAAAATATTGCATCGTGTGTGGACAACATTGTTCTAATTGAATGGTGCTGTAATATGCTTATTTATAGTCGGCCCAGCCGTGTAGGCTTATCACCGACTATGTGTTTTAACGTCGAGCCCCTGGCATCGACGCTGTTAGGTAGGGTATCAGATAATTTCGTCTTTTCCAACCTTTATTGATTAACTTGTAAAGAGATCTTTATAGTGCGTGCCAACCCACACACACTGGACCGAAGTTTTACATCTACCCCTATAGATGTGCATGATAAATTATAGTT
>WYDF02010352.1:0-13681 GCA_009867245.2 Adranes taylori
TTTGTTTAAAGTCCATGTTTCCGCTGCGTACGTTGCAATGGGGAAGATAAGAGCATCAACTAGACGGAGTTTCGTTGCCTTGGTGATAGATTTGTCTTTCCATATTTTATTTAGCTTGGTAGACAATACAATGTATTATATGTGTGAAAATTTTCAGCCTCTTAGCATAATAACTGAATTTGTGGGTAAATCAAAAATGACAGATTTCCTCAATTTTGAAAGGAAAAATAAAAAGTTTTCGCATTGCACAAAAATCGTGTGCACCTGCGTGCCAAACTTCATTCCGATTGGTCCAGTAATTTAGGAAAATATACATACAAACATTCATCTAGACAGACATTTTTTTAAATGTATATACTACGTACATACATATTTATGTACATGGACTACGTGTATGATTACAACTATGCATTTCTATTAGTTTCTCCAGTGTACGCTTGCTCTACTGAAGGCTTAACTCTTAAGAGGGGTTTCTTCCCCTTCGAAAAGGCTTCGGCGGGTCGCGGATCTTCTTGACGCTTCGACAACTTCCTGCTAAGATATGGGAGCCACTCCTATTCGCAATGTAACCTAACACCTTGTATAGGAGAAGAATAAAATGTTTGGTAAAAGAAGATTCAAAATAAACTCAATCTTAACAATGTACCCAAATCTATTTATAATATTAATTTATTAACGTAAATAGATCTTATGATGGATAAGCAATTAAACCCATAAGCATATATGTGCAATTAAACCAAATAAGCACATAAAGTAAGCATATGTATGCAAATATTTTACAATGATTTATTAGGGATGATTTTATCCCTAATTTATTAGGGATGATTTTATCCCTAATAAATCAATATCTAATTGATTTATTAGGGACTAATTTATAAAAAAAATTCTTTTGTATAAAAATATTAATTTGTTTTAAGTTCTTGTTTAGTTTGTTTTAAGTTCGTATTAATTTGTATTTTATTTTTATTTTCTGTATTTAACTTCTTTAATTATTATTTTATTTTATATGGTTCGCTATTTCAAATAAATAATGTTCTTTAATGCACTATATTCACAAATTTTATTGACACAACGACCGTTAAAATGTTACTCGTAAATATTTTGTTCTAATCGGTAATATGAGTAAACCATTATAATCATAAATCGGGTATAACAACAATAACAAGGTATAACAAAATTAAAATTAAGTAGATCTTTTGTCGACAAAAATGGCTACCTGTACAGTTGAAGCTCTTTCAAATATGTATTTAATTGGACAACATGTTAAAATCCAATTCAAGAAATACGGAATACGATAATTTGTCCGTCAGCCTCAAAATCTTATATATTTCCCAAAATCCAAACATGAACAATATAATCTAAATCCCCTTTCTATAAATCCCCTTAGCCATAATCTCCTCTACATAAATTTAGAAACAAAAAAAGGATCGTTACCCTGAGGAATTTACTATATCTTTCAAATCTCTAGAGGGTCTACATATCCACTAGATGTTACCTAAATAGCACGATTAGCACGAATTTAAAATGAAAAAGTCTGTGAAGCAATATCAAATCCAGCGTAACTAGGTCTCTAAACCCGTGAAAACATTAATTATATAACAAGTGAAGGAAAATTAAATACTGGGGGTAGTTAACTTCGGCGTATACGAGACTATTCAAATATATCTAAAAATTATATAGATTCAAAATCGAACCAGTATATTCTAAACCAGGCCATGTCTCGAAGAGAAGGTGCTACAGCAGATTCTATGTATGGCTGAGTTTAGGACATGTCCCACGCCGTAAAGATGTTCGCTGTAACTATCTCGTCGCCTCAAACAGTGAAGTTCTCCATAATCGATTACTTAGATGGTCTATTTTTGTTTTTCTTCAGCAACTGACCGGATTCATCCCAAACTGATGTTGGTGAATCAGTGAAGTTCGTAAAATTGTCGCATCTCACAACGAATTCTCCAAAACTCTCTTCATAGGTCTAAATCTACAAATTAGATGATACCAAGAAGGCTAAAGACTTTACGAGAAATTTCATGGCTAATAAAAATGAACTCATATTTTTCTTGATTTTATCTCTTCCTCAAAATTATTAGTTGATGTTGAGAAACTTACCCTTTTTAGGCCATCCGGCACTAAATTGTTAATTAACTTTCACTGATGCCATTTACTTTAATTGATTTATTGGTCTATGTAATACCAATATAGCGAAATGATCTTAATTCTAAAGCATTTAAGGATCGAAGGATCGGCTCATCAGTAAATTTTTCATTATATACTCTTCCGGCCTAAAATTTTCCATCAATCAACTTATGGGAACATATTCGACGTCATCGGTCCAAATTTCAAATTTATTAATCTTTCCTAGGCTTGATTAAGGGCCTATTTACTATTATCCTCCCCTTATATAATTTCCTTTTGCAGTGAATATTATTTTCACTTTTCATTTCTATTTTTTTTCTCTAGATTTTATTGGAAAATTAAATTTGTAACGCTTATGACGTCATAAAGATCAGCTGCATGTAGATTTTTAAACTTAAAATAACTTGTACTCTATTGGGATATCCATTCCCAGTTGCTTATTTTCTTGACTTTAGTATAATATTCTATCGTTAGTGTCCATTCCTAATATAAGTTGGTTTGAGCTAATCTGACTGTTCTTACTTAACCGGAGCCTTCCAAATAATGGATAATATTCATTAAATCGTTATTCTCTATTGAAAAATGTTTTCCTCTATTGCTTCTAAGTATCTCATAATCAAAGGGTAAGTTCTTCTATATAATTTTCCTAACTATACTCAGCTGATATCTTATCTCGTAGTTGTTTTATTCAATGTCTAAAATCAAGCGTTATACTATGTTAATCAATTATTATCCCAAACAACTATTAACCTAATTAAATTTAGTAGATGCATTATAAACTAAAATAAATCAATCTTTGATTCATGCAGTGCGTAATAAAAGTTTTGACTCTTAGTATATGAAAGATGAGATGGCGATCACGTCCACGTACACATTTTTTTTATAATATTATGTAATAGTCAACAATTTCTGAAATAGAACTATCTACTTTGGCGATTAAAAAAATTGCAGTTGGCGCACACGTGCAACAAAATTTATACCGTAGTGAAAGGATACACATGACAAAAGTATTATTTATTAAAAATTCAGGATGTGCTAGATTAACAAATTAAATTAAAATTTTAATTAAATTCATATGAAATTAAATTAAAATTATATAAATTAACTTGCAGTGTTTATTGCCATTAAAATTATAAATGTTATGACATAATATGATCAATTTCAAATATGTAATTGTACAAAGAAAATGTACAATATACATATATAAGTTTATAAGCGATTAAAATCAGTCATTTATATAAATATATATGTAAAAGATCTTGAGTTCAAGTAATGAATAAAATAGTTTAATGTGTTCTACCAATGTACAACCTGGTAAAACTTGTTTACTTCTGTTGTGGCTCGCTGTGAGAGAACTTAATTTGATTTAAAAATATTACCCGTTTACGAGTTGAAAAATACTTAGTTTGATTTAGTTATTCAATTCAATCATTGAATTGCTTAGTTTCAATTTATTTGGTTAATTAAGGCAAATTTGAAAAAGATACCTTAAAAAATATAATTAAAAAAATTTAAATAATTAATTACATTAAATAAAATATAAATCAATAAATACAAAATAATGACACCGTGAAATATGTTATCAAATCTTAGATAAACTTGAAAAGATTAAAACCACCGAATTGGCGAAATAACTATAAAAATACAACTTGGTAGCTTTAATAAAATTTTGGTAACTTTATGGTAACTTTAATAAAATTTTAAATACTTAATAAAAGGTCGTAGTTAATAATGTCAAATCCATTGAGTCGAAAAATATGAGGATACTAGCTTTTTCAACGAACTGAAAATATGATCAATTACATCGAATCACGTTGTTCCACAGCTATAGATATCTCAAAAACCGGACTGTTTTTCCAATACTGCATCATATTTGTTAACTGCCTTAGTCTTAACTGCCTAGAAATCATCGAAAAACTTTTATCCAAAATTTTTGATACAATGGGCGAGATGGAAATTGGCCTTGAATCACAAAGGGTTGTTAGCATATTGCTTTTTGAAAACTGGAACGATTTTAGCTTCTTTCCAGTGTAGAGGAAATCGTCCATAATCTAGGCCAGCGTTTCTCAACCTTTTTTGGCCCGCAGACCGGTAAAAGTTGTCAAAAATCCTGCGGACCAGCAGTTTCTTTTTAATAAAAAAGGTTACTATATTTTGAATAAGATTTTTTTTAACGCGCAAAGGTAAAAATTCTTCGCGGACCGGTGCTGGTCTGCGGGACCGGGGTTGAGAATAGCTGCCTTAGACGATAAGAGAAACTAATGCCTTCAGCCTTCAATCAATCTCTCTCCTCATGTTGAAAATGTGACAATTTTTAACGAATTACTTGAACTATTTTCTGAAATCATCTTGGCATTTATTCTCAAGTATTCCATTTTGAGAGATGATGTCATCCAGCTAAGGATTTAATTTAGGGAAATTTAAAAAAAATAAACCTTTGTTCGGAACTGTTCCATTGTAAGAAACAGTAATATATATTTGCCGTATCTCCTGTACCTTTATTTCTATACTACATATCTTACATAAATGTTCAGATTGCGATTGCGTCAAGAGTTTTTTGCTTGCGTTAAAACATTGATGAGAAAAGTCATAGTTTCGTGGTTACATACACAGACGTAGGTTTCAATTTCAGTACTATATACAATCAGAAGTATTTAGTGCTACCTATCTGGGAAGGGCATTTTAGTTGTTTGTACTCTATATTTTTCATGTATGGGGAATGTTCAGAATGCGGTTACTTTGATTTTTTAAATAATCTAAATTAGTCAAATTTATTCTTTGTTTATTTATAGTGTTTTATCTTTGGTTAATTTATCGTGATTACTTATGGGAAATAAGTACAGAAGAATATTTATAATCCGTCAAACATGTGGCCAAAACTTGTCGGTACGTGAGTCTGTCAGACTACTGAATATTCAAGAATTTAATTACCATTAACAAAATTTATCGTCTAAGGACCACCCTTTCTCAAACGTTTTTGGCCTGCAGACTGGTAAAAGATTTCAAATCAACCGGCGGACCGGCGGTTTTTTAAAAAAACTTATTATATTTTGAATATGAGTTTTTTTAAACCCGGATAGGTAAAAATACTCCGCCGACCGATGCCGTCCGACGAACCGGCTGTTGAGAATAACTAATCAAGGCAACTATTATTCACTATTGAGAAATAGCTTCAGCAATAGTAGAGAAACAGCAATACTAGGACGACATAGCTTACCTAATCATTATAATACTAATGACATCTATTGTAGATCTGTTGAGTCCAATGTAATATTATGAAATATGCTATTTACAATTTCTTTATTAAAAACAAAAGAAAGTTTTAGAGAGTTAAAGTTAAGCATTACAGAACTCATATTCATCTATAAGAGAAAAATTTGTAGATGGTAAGTTAATACTCAGCAAAAATATTATTTATATCATCGACATTAGCAATATGCATAAGAAATGTAAGTTTATTCTTATTACTCAATTAAACATGTATTGCCCAATAGCACTGTCCAATTATGCAATTAAGAAAACGATTTTCTTGTAAAACACCAGAAAATTCAGCAAAATGTAGTATACTAACACCAAATTTTACACATTCTTCACTACGCACCTTCTTCATCCAAAATAATTTTCTTATTTATTATTTCATATTTTGCCATTTCCTTGAATCCCTTCCCAATGCACTTATATTTATTTATCTTCTGTAAAAGTATTTCCCTAAAGTTGATCTTTTTTGTCCCGATTATCCTTTTTAAGCACCACATCTGCATTCTTTCGATTACATCTGCTTCTTCTAATTGGCACACTTTTGCTCTATACAACTTCAAGCATACATCATGTGGACAAATTTTTATTTTTATTGAGTCTACAAAACTCTCCGCCCAAAATACAATCATTCGTTGTGCAGCCACTATTGCCTTGTATACAACCATCTCCACGTGTTCCATGTACACGCCATTGTGGTGTGCGTTATTCAAAATCTATAAAGGCTACATAGCAATTTTTGTATGCTTAGCAACAAAAGTAGTACATTTAGAAATAGTCAGCGACATGACCTCAGACGCGTTTTTAGCAGCATTTAAAAGAATGCCAGCATGACGAGGAAATGTCCAACACATTTATAGCGACAATGGAACAAATTTTGTTGGAGCTTCAAAAGAATTAGAAAAACAAGTACAAATAATCGTAAAAAGTGATGATGTAGTTGGGAACCTCGTGAATGTCGGTACATTCACGCGTTTTTCTCCGCCGGCAGCTCCATACTTTGGTGGATTGTGGGAGACCGGGGTAAAATCAATGAAATATCATTTTAGGAGAAAATTTATAGAGACCCATCAAGGAGCGGATGGTGAAACCCGAGTAGGAACGTTAAGAAAAGCACGAGGACAGCAGACAACTCGAGTAATCAACAAATCGAAATCAAACTACGCGAGCTGAATAAGAAAAGTGCAATTCACATAACACGTAGCACGCAGTATGCACGATATACAATAAAATGCAGGATTCTTCAGGCATCAATGACAATGTTCAATATATTAATGGGTGACAATGGAGGATCCCAAATTGGTCACCCTGCGCACGAATTATACATCTAACATTTAGGCACTGCACAAATACAGAGAGGAATATTCCGAATCTGTGTAGAATATTCGAAATTAAAGTTGGAGCAATAAATAGCCATGATGACCGCTTTGATTCAAAGAGGACGAGTAGCAAAATTACTTATGTCGATATTTGGAGTTAACGATGAAGTATACCACGACATCGATGCTCTAAATAAGAATCAGCAACAGTTGCTGAAATTGACTATCGAATCGAACGGTCTAAGATTATGATATCTACAATGGCAGTTATTAATGGGACAGAGAAACGAATATCAAAAAAGAAGTTTAGGATCAAGGTTTAAATACGATCTACGGAATTGATAGATGCCATAATATAATCAGATTGAATGAACTAAACCTTCAGATGCTTCACACATACTTAATAGTTGACAGCATCTTAGAGGATCGGAAGAATCAGTATAAGCGGTTAGCAGAAATAAAGTGTAGCAACTGAAATATTTACTCATGCATCGCTTCAGAAAAGTGTATGATAAACTAAGTGCAACCAACAAAGTGTTACCCAAACAATTAAAAATTGTAGAAACAACAAACGTATCAAGTCAGGTAATCAATAGTAAGGTAATAACATACAGCTATTTTAGAATATCGATGTGGACCCATTCGACTTGAAGAAAGTTACCGCTGTATCAATACAAGTTGTCAATGGTTAATTTGTCACAAAAAATTTATTAGCTACAAATTACAACACGCAACGATATTTCCAATTATCACAAAAAGATCTGCAAAACTGTATGACAACAGATTCGAATTATATTTGTCCAATCATATTTTAATTATATTTGACCTTGTCCAATCAAGAAGTAGAAAGTAAAATCCACAATACGATTGACAATGGCGAACACATGATTGTTCGTAGCATCCAAGAGTCAGGCTATGTCTGTCATATGTAATACGACGAGATCAGAATTCAGCGTTAACACAAATGGTATAATTCAAATCGATCAGGACTGTGAGATAACAACGTAAAAGTATACGATTATATTTGAGCGACGAAGAAACATTCCAGTCATAAGTAGTTATTCAGCCCCAATTCTGATCAATAACAACATCAGTACGAAGTCGAATCCACTTGATGCTGAAGAAGTATTCACAACATTGGCAAACGATTTAGAAAAAATCCAAATAGTTGAAGGAACACTGCAGCAACAAGTCAAGAGCAATGTATGGCATCGTATTCACCATCATTCATCTATCAGATATGTATGGATAGCAATCAGTATAGTCGTTAACTCGTTACTCGACAGTATAGTCGCTTTGTTACTCGTCAAGCAGGGCAAGAAAATTATGACATATCGATGTGCTAGATCACCACCGAGTAATCGACGAAATCAAGAAATTCATCCCAGCAAACGTACAGCGATTGAACTTTGAATTCAAAAATAGCACAGAGAGAAGCAGAATGTTCAATCAAGTTGAAAAGGGTCAGCAACATCCCACGATAGAAGAGGAAAGAAAATAGAAAAGAAAATATTTTGTCCATATTCCATTAATCATATTGATTTAAAAATTAATATTTAGCTATTTAGGTAGCATAGAGATATTTCGTAAATTATATTAAAACAATACGTAAAGAAATGTCTAAGTCAATAGACTAGGTTATTAGATTTATACCTAGTCTATTGTTATATAGGTTTTAGGTTATAGGTTTGGACTAGGTTACTTAGGTTTTGTATATTACTTCACAGACGGTAATAAACGTGACCGTTGATATCAGATTTCAATAACACTGATATTTAACAACATATTACATTTTAAAAGTTACTATGTGTGTTGATACAGCAATAATAATTATTTCAAGTTCCAAGCATACGTATTAAATGAAATCTTTACAAATAGAAATTTGTCATGCCCCAATTTGTTTAAGAATTATCTTCCAAACTTTAAACTAATTTTTTATTGTTAATCTTAATTTTCTAAGTGATATTATTGTCATTTTTTCTATATAATTGAGTTTATAAATCATATTTGAGACTTGTAGTAACCGTTGTTTTTGTACTACTTAACTTCGTGACAGCTATCTTTCTCCAGGAGCTTGATGAATTTGTAAAAAAGAAGGCTTGCTCATATTTTTCATATAATATTATTAGTAAAACAATTCAGCAAATTCAGCTAGTTTTACTTAATAAGTTCAATAAGTTAATTTCAATTAGTAATAAGTGTAATTAATTTATACATTTAATTTAAAAAGTTTATTTCGATCGGATCGGGGAGAATCGGATCACAAGCGAAATGCTTAAAATCGGTGAAGAAACACTAGAAAATGCAATTCTAGTACTTTTGGAAAAGTGTCTTCAGAAAGGCGAAATACCAGAAGCATGGCAAAACGCCTAAGTCATCCTGCTCTTCAAGAAAGGCGACCGTGCGAACATGGAGAACTACAGACCCATCAGTCTGCTATCTATATTCTACAAAGTTATAACCGACCGTCTTACCCAGAAATTCGACTTTTACCAGCATGTCGAACAAGCTGGATTTAGGAAAGGATTCAGCACGACTGATCACATACAAACACTGCGCACATTTATCGAGAAGTGCAATGAGTACAATATTCCTCTACACATGGCATTTGTGGACAATCAAAAGCCCTTTGACTCGATCGAAACTTGGGCGGTGCTTGAAGCCATAAATGAGGCCCGCATCGACTCCAGGTATTCAAACCTGATTAAATACATCTATGAACACGCTACATTACGTGTCATGATGGAGGAGGACTGAATGACAGGAAAAGTTAAAATCAAGAAAGGTGTCCGATAGGGCGACACCATCTCGCCCAAACTCTTCACATCAGTACTGGAGGACGTATTCAAAAACATGTCCTGCAGCGAAAAGTTATTAGTGTCAACGGGAATCGTTTTAACTGATGATATCGTTCTCATCCGCGGAAATGAGGGTGAACTCTAAATTATACTGTATCAATTAAAAGAAGCCTCCCAAGCAGTAGGCCTGAAAGTGAACCTACAAAAACAAAAATTATGAGCCCGAACGGCATAGAGATTGTTATCGACAATCACACCCTCGGAATAGTGGATGAATACATATATCTAGGGCCCAATATCAAAATGGGGAAGGTCAACGAATCAACAGAGATCAGGGGGACGTATTGGCTTGACTTGGGTAGCTTTGGGTAGTCCCAGTTACATCCTCCGAGAAGTCGGCATGAGCCCGGGAACTAAGTTTGTCTCTTGTAGACGAAAATGGACCAACTTGTTACAATCGTGAGCAAATTACCCTTTAGAGGTATTATATAATGTGAGCAACAAACAAACAAAGATTCAAAAACCAGGTGCAATTGTAAACTTCGGCAATTGTCCAACATTCAATTTTCTCGGAGAGCAAAAAACAGATGATAACTTAAGTGAGCTTTGAATGAGTGATTTCCTGCTGGTTTTCTAGTATACATATAATTCGAAGAGCAGCAGGCCGTCGGCAATGCATCCAATTTAGCTAAGTACAGGTGGGCGGAGGGTTTGATGTTTTATGGTTCATTCAAACTGCGTTCGTTGTTAGACCAACGGTACTTTTTAAATATTGTTTTTTTTTTACACTCACGTGTTGAATGGTGGCAACAATAAAACCGATCTTTTCCTACGAAATATTTGTATGGCTATAGCCAAATGTTTCTTACAAAACAATACTTTCTTTAGTTAAATTTCACGTACATTTTTTAAGTACACATTTTTAAATCTAATTGCTTAATTACTTTGTGTAAAATACATATTGTTAATTTTTTAATGGTACATTAATGAAAGAGTTAATTCTAATAAAGATCATAAATAAGTGCTAGATTACATAAAACTTTATTATCAATGTATTAATAATTTGCAGTTAATGATCTTTAAGTAAGTACTAGTCACGCCAATACGTTATAAAGGATTTATTTCAGTTCGATACACAGGATATTGTCAACACGTAACACTACTTAAAATCGATAATTTAGATTAAGTGTGAAATATTATAGGTTTTAAATAAAATATGTACAGACCATAACAGAAGTAATTATACTCGATGTGTGACAAATTTTAATTTGTAAATAATAATGTTTCATAATATTTTATTCTGTCTCAAGTATAAGTTTAATTTTATTATAGAAAACCTTTATTGACATAATGCATATACAATAAAACAATGCAACTAATAAAATACAAATACGATAAAGCAATCTAACTATTCTCATACAATGAAGCACACAAACAATTCAATATATAAACAATATTTAATTCCAATTCTAACTTAGAATTAGAGCGTGCGAGAGGGATAGAGAGAGAAAAAGAGAGAGAGAGAGATGGAGAGAGGGAGGGAGAAAATTAAAAATTAAATCTACCTTTTAGAAGCTCCCATTACCCGATTTTATCCCGAACTACTTCTTCCTAATACTAATCACTATATTTTTCATTATCCCTATCCTCTCCCGTGCTATCTCATACACTCTTCCAATTTTTAACCAAACTTCTTTCTTCCTCATCTCATTCCAAACCCTCACAATCATTTACCCAGTGCTACCATCTTTTCTCTATTTTCATATATCCAACATTTTTTCCTTCTCACCATCCCATACCAGTACCTTCTTCGTCGCTCCCACCCTTAAATCTAGTAACCATATTTTTTCTTTCATATTTCCATCCATCATCAAATTCTCTGGTATTCTACCGTCAACCATTATATATTTATATCTATCGTTGCGTATTGTTTATCCCTTATTCTACGATATCATTCATACATAGACAATCCAACCCTTTAAAAAATCTTTCTCCTCTTGTTGAAAAATCTTGTTCTACACACTCATGCTTCCCTCTTCCATCATCTTCTTTATCCCATCTAAGTACACCCGTTTAACCACATTATCATTATCCTCTATCATCACTTTCCTATAATATCTCACCAACTTTTCGAATCCATCCACACCACACTTATACCTATTTAGCTCTTGCATTACAATTTCATCCGCCGTCGATTTTTCCACACCAAATATCCTATTTGTATCCTCTCTATATCTTTTCTACCACTCACTGCCCATACTTCAGCACTATACATCAAAATACTTTTACACACATCTCTATATTCCTTAATCTCATATTCACTAACTCAGCAAATGTCTCTTGCCATACCGATCTCATTAGCTTTATTCCAGCTTTGGCCTTTACTGTTATCATTCTTGTATGCTCGTTGGCTGACGCGTTGTACTTTAACATGTATCACAAATATTTATCCGTTTTCACACACTCTATTCTCTTTCCATGTATCCAAAACTTTTTGGAATATATAGGTCCATTATTTTGAAAAATAATTACATAATTGCATACTTGATGCTTTATAGAAAGTTCATATTTAACTTAAAAAATGGAGGCAGGGATGGAGGCAAGACAGAAACATGGATTTTCTTCTAACTTTTGACTGGCCCAGTTACAAAATACAACACGTCTCTCAAAATCCTCTTCTGTAAGCTCTTGATGTAACTAAATATGGTAACAGTGCAATCGATTTTTTTTCAAAGCTCGTTGAACAGATTTTTATTTACACCGATATTTTCACTGATTTTTCTTTGACTTACATTTGGATTTTCTGTAATTGACAATAGAATGCTTAACTCACTTTCTTCATTTGTTGCCCTTATAGATCTGTTTTTGTTGCATTTGTTGCCCTTATAGGTTTTAGAGTAACATACATTTCCAGTTTCTATTAATCTTGTCATTAGCTTCTCGAAAACTCTCTTTTCCGGATGTCTCCTTCCTGTATATTTTTCCCTATAAATTCTACTAGCCAAAAACGACTTCATTTCGGATGCACCCAATATGAAAATCATATCTACTAATTCAGTTATTGAATAATTCATTTTTTACGCACATCAAACAATCTTAACTGCACTTTTGACAATTTAATCTGACAACTTGCATTCTTGGTTTCTTATTTTCATTTGTTTTTTTTTTAATTTTTTCGCTAACTTGATTGATCAATATCTTATTATGCATATGTATAACATTGCAATTTTAAGTTTTCATGTTTATCATAAAAACCGCTAAAGAGGGGTATAGGGACTTTACATAAATCGACAAAAAAAATAATTCTACAGCATTTGCTGTAAAAATATACAGCGTGGTCTATTTAAGAAAATGGAGAAAAATCACTTCAAAGTCGGTAGTCGGTAAAGTTGATACTTTTATACTGACCACTCTGTATATATGATAATAAAAACAAGCTACAGGTATTATTTTCTGACCTTAACCAATCGGCACACAAATTTTATTTCTAAATCTCGAAGCGTTTGGACACAGCGACGTTTTAATTTACAATATGAAATTCACAATATTTGACGAAAACAATTGTAACTTGAAAACCGCTGAGCAAATTACTTTGATACTTCTACAAATGTTAGAGGATAGCCAAGAGTTTTAAATAAAATTAGAATATGGAGGATATTCCATTTAAAAAAAGAAAACATTTTCTTGTAACACTTTTTTGAAATATCCTGTATACCTGAAATTTTTTTAATAAGATGCTGTTTTGGCAGCATCTCTTAAATCCATCTCCAAAATTTCAAATTGTTACCAATCATACACACCAAGTTATTGGTGTGTATTTTTGTCAATCCCCACTTAATTCATCAAATAGAAATAGCTTATACCCCTATAGCTTGTTATGAAATGAAAATGTTTTAAATAGAGTTACTTTAAGACGTAAATAACTTGTATGGTGACGATTAGATGAGTTCGTTCAATTTCAACTTCCTATTGGTGACATGTGTATAGAAAGAACTTAAAAAGCCAGACCAGGGCAGATACGCATTTCCAGCATTTGGGAAGCTTTCATCAGTATCCCTTTTCAGTACTTCATTCAGAGTCTTAGACTAAATAACTACACCACCGCATGTTAAGCTATTATTCAAATATGTACTTATAACAACCTGTAGCAGGTATAAGCTAATTCTATTTGATGAA